>CM056060.1:157473072-157655572 GCA_029574335.1 Rana kukunoris
GTTTACCAACTCTCAGATCTCTGTGCTGTGATTGGCCACAGCCAATCAGCTGGTGTACAATCAAATTAATTAGCAGAAACCGGCTGATAAACTCATGCTGTGTCCAATCACAACACAGGTCAGCAGGGGGCGCACATGTGTGTCACTAAACCAGGAAGTTCACCGCAACATGACTTCTGCCTTCCTCCCCCTCCTTCCCTGATTTCCTCCTTCCATTCCTCCCCTTCCCTAATTTCTTCCTTCCCTTCCTTCCCTGATTTCCTCTTTCCATTCCTCCCCTTCCCTAATTTCTTCCTTCCCTTCCTTCCTTGATTTCCTCCTTCCATTCCTCCCCTTCCCTAATTTCTTCCTTCCCTTCCTTCCTTGCTTTCCTCCTTCTATTCCTCCCCTTCCCTAATTTCTTCCTTCCCTTCCTTCCTTGATTTCCTCCTTCCATTCCTCCCCTTCCCTAGTTTCTTCCTCCCCTCCTTCCCTGATTTCCTCTTTCCATTCCTCCCCTTCCCTAATTTCTTCCTTCCCTTCCTTCCTTGATTTCTTCTTTCCTTCTCTTTTTTTCTTTTCCTTTTTATTTTTATTTTCCTTTCCTTTCTTCCTTCTTTACCTTCCTTCCTCAATTTCTTCCTTCCTCGATTTCTTCTTCTCTTTATTTTTGCTTTTCATTTCCTTTCTTCCTTCCTTCATTAATTTCTTCTTCTTTCCCTTCCTTCCTTGATTTCTTCCTTTCCTTCCCTCCTCGATGTCTTCTTTCTTTTTCTTTCCATTTTCATTCTTTCCCTTCCTTCATTAATTTCTTATTTCTCTTCCTTTCTTGATTTCTTCTTTCCTTTCCTTTTCCCTTTCCTTTTTTTTTTTTCCTTTCTTCCTTCTCTACATTCCTTCCCCGATTTTTCTTCCTTTCCTCCTGTAATGGAACCCCGAATGGGACAGGTGTTAAAGCCGTTTAGGATATTCCATTCCCGAACCCAAGGCAGCTACCGACACTCCACAGTCAGGCAAACGAACCCCAATAACGAGACACACAGCTCTGTTTGAGGTTCAACAGGAATAGACCCTTTATTGAGAATTACAGCTCTTATATACAATTAGGATCCTGCAGTAACCAAATGAACAATGACCCAACTCCACCCACAACATCATACAATGCTTACCGAATGAGCCCAATACACATCTTTTAGTAGACATCCTGACTCAGGTTCTGACCTAATTTACATGAGCTAATTAACTACAGCTGATGATTCCGACACCTGACCTTTAGGTTGTCTGTTAACTCACAATACACATTATCATCAATAGACCTTCACACAATACAGAGTCAATTAGCACAAGCCACAATGAAAGATCCTCAGAAGTTAGTCTGGATTCAATACACATTCATCACAGTAGCAGACTTAATTACCACAATAGACAATAGAATGCAACCACAGCAAGCTTCATAGTACACTACAGCCAACACACAATATATACACAATATATACAATATCTATACCTCATTAAATGTGACTACTAGCACAGACCATAGTGGGGTTCTCATTCACCCTGTGCCCCTATTAGAGACACAGGGTGATCTAAACATGAGAGTGATTGGGGAAGCTGAAACAGGAGTATCTCTTACTTTCCAAGAGCTTCTGGGTCCCATGGGCCCTCCGTTACACCTTCCTTCTTCGATTTCTTCTTTCTTCTCCTTTCCTTTCTTCCTTCTTTCCCTTCCTTCCTTGATTTCTTCTTTTCTTTCTTTCCTTTCCTTTCATTTTGTTCTTCCGTCATTAATTTCCTTTTTATTTCCCTTTCCCTTCCTTTCTCGATTTCTTCTTACTGTACTTTCTTTTTCTTTTCCTTTCCCATTTCTTTTCTTCCTTCTTTCATTAATATCTTCCTTTCTTCTTTCCTTTTTCTTTCCCTTCCCCTTTCCTTTCTTCCTTCTTTCTGTTCCTTCTTTGATGTATTTTCTTTATTTCTTTTCCTCTCTTATTTCCTATCCTTTCCCTCTCCGTTTTCCTTTCTTCCTTCTTTCCCTTCCTTCCATGATTTCTTTCTTTCCTTTCCTCCTTCCTTCCTGTTCTTTTTCTCCCTGTCTACACCATTCCTTCCTTTCTTTCTTTTTACACCATGCGCTCTGTTGACACCCCCCCCCCCCCGCCAGGCACACTGAGGTTGGCGTTGTGTGTATTGTGCGGCTCTGTGAGTTTCCTTCATTCATAAAAAGGCTCCTCGGCTCTGGTCAGGTGGCCGTTTCATGAATGGAGTTGTCACACGTCCCCGTCGGGGGTTTAACCCTGTGCTGCCGTGTCTGGTGGCGGAGGCGGGGGGACGCCCTCTGCAGAAATTCTCATCTGGTGGGTGGGTGTCGTCGGGCACAGCCAGGGCCGCCATCAGGAATTTTGGGGCCCCTTACACGCTTCAGGCATGGGCCCCCTGGAGCAGAGAACCGGAGGGGGTGCTGCCGCATGAAATTGAGAAGCGGGGGGGGACTGCCGCAAATTGAGAAGCGGGGGGGGGCCCTTTACAAAAACAAGAAATACAGAAAAATATGTATAAAAAAAGGGGGGTAGCCATCCGGGCCCCTGGAGACCTCTGTGCCCTTTAATAAAAAGAAAAAGAGAGAAAAAAAAAAAAAAAAATATATATATATGTATATATATATTTTATTTTATTTTAAAAAAAGGGTGGTTGCCATATGGGGCCCTGGGACCTCATTTTTTTTTTTTAATAAAAGGAAATTACAAAAAAAGGGGGTTTTCCATCCGGGACCTCTGCGCTCTTAATAAAAAGAAACCTCTGGGCCCTTTAATACAAAAGAAATAATATATATATATATATATATATATATATATAAAAGGAATAAACATTTATAAAAAAAAAAACAAGGAAGTTGCCTTCCAGGGCCCTTTAATAAAAAAAATATATAAAAAAAATATATAAACAAAAAAAAAATACATTTATAAAAAAAAGGGGGTTTGACACATGGGGCCCTGGGGACCTCTGAGCCCTTTAATAAAAATATATCTATATATAAAAAAAGAAATAAAATAATATAAAAAAAAGTAAAAAAAATGTATAAAAAAAAGGAGGGTTGTCATCCGGGGGCCCTGGGGACCTCTGGGCCCTTTAATAATAATAATAATATAAAAATAAAAGAAATAAAAAAAAAATATAAAAAATATTTTTTTTTATAAAAAAAAGGGGGGTTGTCATCTGGGGCCCTGGGTATCTCCGGGGCCCTGGGGACCTCCAGACCCCCCAAAAAAATGGCCCTTTAATTTAAAAAAATAAATAAAAATATATTAAAAAACTATATTTTTTTTTATAAAAAATAAATAAAAAATGGGGGGTTGCCATCCAGGGCCCTGTGGGACCCCCAGGCCCCTTACAGGTGTACTACCTGTACCCCCCTGATGGCGGCCCTGGGCACAGCGACCTGATCTGTGTGCTGATTTTCTGTTAGGCGGCGTACACACGCGAGAACCTCGCTGGGAGCTGCATTCCAGCGAGAACCTCGGCCGTGTGTACGCTCTCGGCGAGCATCCCGTCGGGAATGCCGTCGAGCCGAAATAGAGAGCATGTTCTCTATTTGCTCGACGGCTGGTTGCCATTCCCGACGGGCGGTTGGCCAAATCTGACGGCCGGCAGAGAACCTCGATGGGCGGAACGATGTGTTCAGCCCGTCGAGGTTCTCTGCCGTGTGTACGCCGCCTCACACTCAATGGAAAGCCAAATCTAAAATCTCATAGAGGCTTTCACAGGTCCGTGTCATTCGCAGTTGTGTTTATATCTGCAGCTTTCATTAAAATTATCCCTGGTGATCCCGCCATGGAAGTCCGTATTCAGGCACTTCCTGTTACAGGGTGACAACGCTCTGTCCCTCTCATCCATTTGTTCCTTGTCACCCTGTGGGGAGTACAAGCAGCCAGACATGGTCACAGTTGTCACCATCAGGAACCCCGCCCTTAGAAATGCCACGCCTCCATCGCTGGGAAAATAGCTGCAAAGAGGGTGCAGGAGATCAGCAGCAGCAAAGGCAGATTTCTGGGGGTGTTCCTGGAGATATGGAGTCAGTGAAATCTAATGTAGAAGATGCTCTAACAATGGACTGGAGTGTCTTCTTGCAAGATTTGGTCTGCACTGCATTCCCCGGGAATCTTTCCATATGGAAAGCAGAATACGGAGGTAAAGTTGTGCAAATCCTATTTTGGGATGTGTAAGAACTCCCAATACCTGGGTCTTACTGTGCTGTAACATGGGGTGAGACTCTGATCTAAGGGGGGGGGGGCTCCTATGTAACAGGGGACTCTGATGTAAGAGGGGACACTGATCTAAGGGGGACTCCTATCTAACGGAGGACTCTGACGTAAGTGGGGACTTATTTAAGGGGGTGGGGGCCTGTCATGGAAGAGGGGACTCTGATCTAAGGGGAGGGCTCCTATGTAAGAGAGGACTCTGATCCAAGAGGAGATGCCTATGTAAGAGGGGACTCTGATCCAAGAGGAGATGCCTATGTAAGAGAGGACTCTGATCCAAGAGGAGATGCTATGTAAGAGGGGACTCTGATCCAAGAGGAGATGCCTATGTAAGAGAGGACTCTGATCCAAGAGGAGATGCCTATGTAAGAGGGGACTCTGATCCAAGAGGAGATGCCTATGTAAGAGGGGACTCTGATCCAAGAGGAGATGCCTATGTAAGAGAGGACTCTGATCCAAGAGGAGATGCCTATGTAAGAGAGGACTCTGATCCAAGAGGAGATGCCTATGTAAGAGGGGACTCTGATCCAAGAGGAGATGCCTATGTAAGAGGGGACTCTGATCCAAGAGGAGATGCCTATGTAAGAGAGGACTCTGATCCAAGAGGAGATGCCTATGTAAGAGAGGACTCTGATCCAAGAGGAGATGCCTATGTAAGAGAGGACTCTGATCCAAGAGGAGATGCCTATGTAAGAGGGGACTCTGATCCAAGAGGAGATGCCTATGTAAGAGAGGACTCTGATCCAAGAGGAGATGCCTATGTAAGAGGGGACTCTGATCCAAGAGGAGATGCCTATGTAAGAGGGGACTCTGATCCAAGAGGAGATGCCTATGTAAGAGGGGACTCTGATCCAAGAGGAGATGCCTATGTAAGAGGGGACTCTGATCCAAGAGGAGATGCCTATGTAAGAGGGGACTCTGATCCAAGAGGAGATGCCTATGTAAGAGGGGACTCTGATCCAAGAGGAGATGCCTATGTAAGAGAGGACTCTGATCCAAGAGGAGATGCCTATGTAAGAGGGGACTCTGATCTAAGGGGAGGGCTCCTATATAATGGAGGACTCTGATGTAAGTGTATACAGAACCGTCCAAATCTAACACTGCGGGGAAATCATCGCAACAATGTAGCATGTAATATTGTGTACACATTCATTCACACTCATTCATTTGTTGCTCGGGTCCTCCCTGCATTCAGATTGTCCGTCTCTACCCCCCCCCCCCCCCCCCCCCCCCGCTGGAGGGCAAAATCATCGCAATCTTAGAAACAATATAATGTGCGCAATAATTTTATTTATTTTTTGTTTGTTTTTTAACATTGTTCATTTAGATCCAATACACAGCCTTTTTTTTTTTTTTTTTTTTTTAGAAAGGCTTCTTGTTTTTTCTGATTCTTTTTTTTTTTTTTTAAGGTACATTTTTATCGTTTTTTTTTTTTTATTATTATTTTGCAAACATATTTCTGTTTGCAAAATAATAATAATAGAAAAAAACTATAAAAATGTACCTTAAAAAAAATATCAGAAAAACAAGAAACCTTTCTAAAACAAAAAAAGATACCGAGATACGAAAATATACATTGTTGTTTTTCTGTTTTGTTTTTTTATTTTTTTTAGGTAAATTTAGTTTTAGTTTTTATTATTATTATTATTATTAGTATTATTATTTAGCAAACACAAATACAAAGATACAAAAGTTATACATTGTTGTTTTTCTGTTGTTTTTTTTTAAAAGAATTTAGGTAAATTTGGTTTTATTATTATTTATTATTATTATTATTATTATTATTATTATTATTATTTAGCAAACACAAATACAAAGGTACAAAAGTTATACATTGTTGTTTTTCTGTTTTTTTTAGGTAAATTTGGTTTTAGTTTTTATTATTATTATTATTATTATTATTATTATTATTTAGCAAACACAGATACAAAGATACAAAAGTTATACATTGTTGTTTTTCTGTTGTTTTTTTTAAAAAGAATTTAGGTAAATTTGGTTTTATTATTATTATTATTATTATTATTATTATTATTATTATTTAGCAAACACAAATACAAAGGTACAAAAGTTATACATTGTTGTTTTTCTGTTGTTTTTTTTAAAAAGAATTTAGGTAAATTTGGTTTTATTATTATTATTATTATTATTATTATTATTATTATTATTATTTAGCAAACACAAATACAAAGATACAAAAGTTATACATTGTTGTTTTTCTGTTGTTTTTTTTAAAAAGAATTTAGGTAAATTTGGTTTTATTATTATTATTATTATTATTATTATTATTATTATTATTTAGCAAACACAAATACAAAGGTACAAAAGTTATACATTGTTGTTTTTCTGTTGTTTTTTTTAAAAAGAATTTAGGTAAATTTGGTTTTATTATTATTATTATTATTATTATTATTATTATTTAGCAAACACAAATACAAAGATACAAAAGTTATACATTGTTTTTTTTCTGTTTGTTTTTTTATTTTTTTTTAGGTAAATTTAGTTTTTATTATTATTTATTATGATTATTATTATTATTATTATTATTATTATTTAGCAAACACAAATACAAAGGTACAAAAGTTATACATTGTTGTTTTTCTGTTGTTTTTTTTAAAAAGAATTTAGGTAAATTTGGTTTTATTATTATTATTATTATTATTATTATTATTATTATTATTATTATTTAGCAAACACAAATACAAAGATACAAAAGTTATACATTGTTATTTTTCTGTTTTTTTTTTTTAATTTTTTTTAGGTAAATTTGGTTTTAGTTTTTATTATTATTATTATTATTATTATTATTTAGCAAACACAGATACAAAGGGGCAGATTCACAGACATTTTGCGTAGCGTAGCGTATCAGAAATACACTACGCCGCCGTTTTTTACCTTGCTCTACGTGGAATTCAGGTAGATTTTCTCCGGTAAACGACGGCGGCGTAGTGTATTTCTCCCGTCGCAATCCATCTGCGCGAGTAGGGGGGCGTGAAACATTTAAATTAGGCGCGTTCCCGCGGCGATCGATCTGCGCATGCTCCGTTCGCAAATTTCCCGCCGTGCATTGCGCAAAATCACGTCGTTACGTCATTCGTTGTTTATGTAGCGTACTTTACGGCCGATCCACGTCCCGACGAGTTACGTTAACAAAATAAAAATGTAAATAAATTCGAAGCGGGAACGACGGCCATACTTAACATGGGCTACGTAAAGTTAGAGCAGCAAAAAGCTGCTCTAACATTACGTAGTAAAAAATAGACGAAAACGATTGCGACGCCCGCTCGTATGTTCGTGAATCCCCGTAAAAACACATTTGCATATCCCGACGCACCAAAACGACGCAAACTCCTCCCAACGGCCGCAAATAGATGGCAGCGTAGATCCGAAGGCTTACGAAGACGTAAGCCTCTCGGATCGAAGCCCGAAGCCGGCGTATCATGGTTTGAGGATTCAAACTAGTGATACGCCGCGCGAAATTTGAAATTACTCCTGTCTAACACCAGTTACACAGGCGTAATTGTTTTGTGAATCTGCCCCAAAGATACAAAAGTTATACATTGTTGTTTTTCTGTTTGTTTTTTTATTTTTTTTAGGTAAATTTAGTTTTTATTATTATTTATTATTATTATTATTATTATTATTATTATTATTATTTAGCAAACACAAATACAAAGATACAAAAGTTATACATTGTTGTTTTTCTGTTTGTTTTTTTATTTTTTTTAGGTAAATTTGGTTTTAGTTTTTATTATTATTATTATTATTATTATTATTATTTAGCAAACACAAATACAAAGATACAAAAGTTATACATTGTTGTTTTTCTGTTTGTTTTTTTATTTTTTTTAGGTAAATTTAGTTTTTATTATTATTTATTATTATTATTATTATTATTATTATTTAGCAAACACAAATACAAAGATACAAAAGTTATACATTGTTGTTTTTCTGTTTGTTTTTTTATTTTTTTTAGGTAAATTTAGTTTTTATTATTATTTATTATTATTATTATTATTATTATTATTATTTAGCAAACACAAATACAAAGATACAAAAGTTATACATTGTTGTTTTTCTGTTTGTTTTTTTATTTTTTTTAGGTAAATTTAGTTTTTATTATTATTTATTATTATTATTATTATTATTATTATTATTTAGCAAACACAAATACAAAGATACAAAAGTTATACATTGTTGTTTTTCTGTTTGTTTTTTTATTTTTTTTAGGTAAATTTGGTTTTAGTTTTTATTATTATTATTATTATTATTATTTAGCAAACACAAATACAAAGATACAAAAGTTATACATTGATGTTTTTCTGATGCCACGTGACTTGTTTAGATGTAAATAATAAAATATTATTAAACCAGCTGATGAAAATGATATCCCGGTACAGCGACCCAGTAATCCACGGATGCTCAACCTGTGGCCCTCCAGATTTTGCAGGACTACAAGTCCCAGCATGCCCCTGCTTTTGGGAGTCACGCTTGTACCTGCCAGCCTTGCAATGCCTCATGGGACTTGTGTATCCACAACAGCTGGAGGGCCGCAGGTTGAGCGCCCCATGTGACTTAACCCTTCTAGATTTCACGCTCCACTTTTTCTTCTTTTTTTTTTTAGGTGATGATGTCATCTCCATGGCCGACTCTACGACCACCGTGGATGATATTGAAGATGAACTGTTCAAGATTGAAAGGATCCGAGAGATCCTGGTGAGAAGAGAGTCGGAGCTGAGATACATGTGAGTAATAATTGTAGTTTCCTGCAGGCAGCCTGAAGTGGGTGGAGTCTGCTGGGCCCCTCCCACAGCTCTGCTCTCTCTCTCTCTCCTTGTGCAGGGGGGCTGGTCTTGTCTCCGCCTCCTCCTGTAGTTTCCTGCAGGCAGCCTGAAGTGGGTGGAGTCTGCTGGGCCCCTCCCACAGCTCTGCTCTCTCTCCTTGTGCAGGGGGGCTGGTCTTGTCTCCGCCCCCTCCTGTAGTTTCCTACAGGCAGCCTGAAGTGGGTGGAGTCTGCTGGGCCCCTCCCACAGCTCTGCTCTCCCTTTCTCCTTGTGCAGGGGGGCTGGTCTTGTCTCCGCCTCCTCCTGTAGTTTCCTGCAGGCAGCCTGAAGTGGGTGGAGTCTGCTGGGCCCCTCCCACAGCTCTGCTCTCTCTCCTTGTGCAGGGGGGCTGGTCTTGTCTCCGCCCCCTCCTGTAATTTCCTGCAGGCAGCCTGAAGTGGGTGGAGTCTGCTGGGCCCCTCCCACAGCTCTGCTCTCTCTCTCTCTCCTTGTGCAGGGTGACTGGTCTTGTCTCGGCCCCCCTCCTGTAGCTTTCTGTAGTAGGTGGAGCCTGCTGGGCCCCTCCCACAGCTCTGCTCTCTCTCCTTGTGCAGGGTGACTGGTCTTGTCTCGGCCCCCCTCCTGTAGCTTTCTGTAGTAGGTGGAGCCTGCTGGGCCCCTCCCACAGCTCTGCTCTCTCTCCTTGTGCAGGGTGACTGGTCTTGTCTCGGCCCCCCTCCTGTAGCTTTCTGTAGTAGGTGGAGCCTGCTGGGCCCCTCCCACAGCTCTGCTCTCTCTCCTTGTGCAGGGGGATTGGTCTTGTCTCCACCCACTTCTGTAGTAGGTGGAGCCTGCTGGGCCCCTCCCACAGCTCCGCGCTCTCTCCTTGTGCAGGGGAATTGGACTTGTACCCGGCGGATCTATTGGAAATGCAGCGATCAACTCGCTAACCCCTCCCTGCGGCACAGGTGTGGGTAGGCGAGCTGAATACGGGGCAGGGCTCCAGGAAGAGGCTGTTGCTGACAGGGCCATTGCTTCTCCTCTCGGCCAATCGGGATCTCAAAACCAGCTTCCTGATTGGCCGGTAAGAAAAGAAGAAAGACAATAGCGAATATTAATTTGCTATTTTCACACAACTGGGTGGGCTCGGGGCGCAATGCTCTGCGCCCCGAGACCACCCTTTTTTGAAACCAATTAGAGCCTCAGGTTTTAATCACGTGCTTCAAAAAAAATTAAAACCCCATTGAAATCCATGCGTCCGGCACCCTGCATGTAGATTGTGATGGGATCACGTGATTGCTATTCAATGGGATCATGTGATTGCTATGTGATGGGATCACGTGATTGCAATGAGATGGGATCATGTGATTGCTATATGATGCTCACACTGCTCACAGAGCTGCAATAGTGCAAAACGGGCCCCCCCCCCCCGCGATCAGACTGTACATTGTAATTTTATAGAAGGAGGAGGAGGCATTTCCTCAGTCCCCCCCCCCCCAGCGATCAGACTGTACAGTGTAACTTTATAGAAGGAGGAGGCATTTCCTCAGTCTCCCCCAGCGATCAGACTGTACATTGTAACTTTATAGAAGGAGGAGGAGGCATTTCCTCAGTCTCCCCCCCCCAGTGATCAGACTGTACAGTGTAACTTTATAGAAGGAGGAGGCATTTCCTCAGTCTCCCCCAGCGATCAGACTGTACATTGTAACTTTATAGAAGGAGGAGGAGGCATTTCCTCAGTCTCCCCCCCCCCCAGCGATCAGACTGTACAGTGTAACTTTATAGAAGGAGGAGGCATTTCCTCCATCTCCCCTCCCCCAGTGATCAGACTGTACAGTGTAACTTTATAGAAGGAGGAGGAGGCATTTCCTCAGTCTCCCCCCCCCCCAGCGATCAGACTGTACAGTGTAACTTTGTAGCAAATCAAAAGTGAAGACGCTGCAGCAAGGGGCTGGTCTACGTTAGACATTTGTGCACAGGCCCCAGGATTTGCACCATCTCTGAGCTGCCATCGCATTCCAGGAAGAGGATGTAAACCCCTGGATGATGCCTGAATAAAGATGGCGCCGAACATCCAGAGGGAAAATCAGATGAAGGCACTGTCAGGACAGGCAGGACCGTCTTTATTATGGATTGGACCCTGGGCAAACATTTCTTGGGCCCTCCCAAATCCACTTATCAACTATTTGCGGGCAGTGGGGGCTCAAGGGACAGCTGCTTAGGGCCCCCCCGCAACAATGACTGGTCTGGGGCAGCTGTCCCTTTTGCCCTGTGTTAAAGACGACCCTGAGGACAGGCAATAAGTAGTGGGCAGTGGGGGCTCAAGGGACAGCTGCTTAGGGCCCCCCCGCAACAATGACTGGTCTGGGGCAGCTGTCCCTTTTGCCCTGTGTTAAAGACGACCCTGAGGACGGGCAATAAGTAATGGGCAGTGGGGGCTCAAGGGACAGCTGCTTAGGGCCCTCCCCCCGCAACAATGACTGGTCCGGGGCAGCTGTCCCTTTTGCCCTGTGTTAAAGACGACCCTGAGGATGGGCAATAAGTAGCGGGCTGTGGGGCTTAAGGGACAGCTGCTTTGGGCCCCCCGCAACAATGACTGGTCCGGGGCAGCTGTCCCTTTGCCCTGTGTTAAAGACGGCCCTGAGGACGGGCAATAAGTAGCGGGCTGTGGGGGTCAAGGGACAGCTGCTTAGGGCCCCCCCCCGCAACAATGACTGGGCCCGGGGCAGCTTCCCCTTTTGCCCTGTGTTAAAGACGACCCTGAGGACGGGCAGTGTGACATATTACCGCACTTGGTGCCTTCAGGTCTCCTTATTGGAATGATGTCATTTGCAAGGTCGCCAACTTGCCTTTCAGTTGCCCCATTGCAAGGAAAGGAGGCAAAGCTGTTCATTGGTTCTGCGGCATCATCGCAATTAAAACGCCATCGCTTCCTTTATCAATGGGCGGGGTATCGTTTTGGGGGGAGAGCGCCTTTTATTCGCAGGACATAAAATAAATACTTTGGTTTTATTTATTTTTTATTTTTTTGGAGCGGTATTTTCTCTTGCAGGTAAAATCTGGCGCTGGGCGAGGGTGTCGGCGTTTGGCGAGGAAGGGGTTAATCCGGCGTCTTTCCATCGGCTCGCTGCAGTGCAGGAGCGCAGGTGTGAGTCACAGAGAGATGAGTCACCGCTTCGCCCCTGGAGGTTGCCTAGCAACCAACGCGTTGCAGGACAACGAGGACCTGTCCGGCCTCATTAGCCGCGCGCTAACTAGACTTGTCAGGGCGACGCGCGATGGGGGGCGCTGCTGACGTCCCGCGGGGCGCCCTGCAGATCGTTCTTCCTCCCCCTTTCCAGAACCGCGCCTGCGAGTCATGAGATCTCCATTCCAGGCGATAAATCTGCGATACGTTCTATCAGTTACATTGTTACACTTTCTGTTCTTCTGAGTCCCCCCTGTAACATTGTAACATTACCAGCAAGGGACATTCTTCTCACTGATCACCAATGTAAGGGACATTCTTCCCACTGATCACCAATGTAAGGAACATTCTTCTCACTGATCACCAATGTAAGGAACATTCTTCTCACTGATCACCAATGTAAGGGACATTCTTCTCACTGATCACCAATGTAAGGGACATTCTTCTCACTGATCACCAATGTAAGGGACATTCTTCTCACTGATCACCAATGTAAGGGACATTCTTCTCACTGATCACCAATGTAAGGGACATTCTTCTCACTGATCACCAATGTAAGGGACATTCTTCTCACTGATCACCAATGTAAGGGACATTCTTCTCACTGATCACCAATGTAAGGGACATTCTTCTCACTGATCACCAATGTAAGGGACATTCTTCTCACTGATCACCAATGTAAGGGACATTCTTCTCACTGATCACCAATGTAAGGGACATTCTTCTCACTGATCACCAATGTAAGGGACATTCTTCTCACTGATCACCAATGTAAGGAACATTCTTCTCACTGATCACCAATGTAAGGGACATTCTTCTCACTGATCACCAATGTAAGGGACATTCTTCTCACTGATCACCAATGTAAGGAACATTCTTCTCACTGATCACCAATGTAAGGAACATTCTTCTCACTGATCACCAATGTAAGGGACATTCTTCTCACTGATCACCAATGTAAGGGACATTCTTCTCACTGATCACCAATGTAAGGGACATTCTTCTCACTGATCACCAATGTAAGGGACATTCTTCTCACTGATCACCAATGTAAGGGACATTCTTCTCACTGATCACCAATGTAAGGAACATTCTTCTCACTGATCACCAATGTAAGGGACATTCTTCTCACTGATCACCAATGTAAGGGACATTCTTCTCACTGATCACCAATGTAAGGGACATTCTTCTCACTGATCACCAATGTAAGGGAACATTCTTCTCACTGATCACCAATGTAAGGGACATTCTTATCACTGATCACCAATGTAAGGAACATTCTTCTCACTGATCACCAATGTAAGGGACATTCTTCTCACTGATCACCAATGTAAGGACATTCTTCTCACTGACATTCTTCTCACTGATCACCAATGTAAGGGACATTCTTCCCACTGATCACCAATGTAAGGGACATTCTTCTCACTGATCACCAATGTAAGGGACATTCTTCTCACTGATCACCAATGTAAGGGACATTCTTCTCACTGATCACCAATGTAAGGGACATTCTTCCCACTGATCACCAATGTAAGGGACATTCTTCTCACTGATCACCAATGTAAGGGACATTCTTCTCACTGATCACCAATGTAAGGGACATTCTTCTCACTGATCACCAATGTAAGGGACATTCTTCTCACTGATCACCAATGTAAGGGACATTCTTCTCACTGATCACCAATGTAAGGGACATTCTTCCCACTGATCACCAATGTAAGGAACATTCTTCCCACTGATCACCAATGTAAGGGACATTCTTCTCACTGATCACCAATGTAAGGGACATTCTTCCCACTGATCACCAATGTAAGGGACATTCTTCCCACTGATCACCAATGTAGGGGACATTCTTCTCACTGATCACCAATGTAAGGGACATTCTTCTCACTGATCACCAATGTAAGGGACATTCTTCTCACTGATCACCAATGTAAGGGACATTCTTCCCACTGATCACCAATGTAAGGGACATTCTTCCCACTGATCACCAATGTAAGGGACATTCTTCTCACTGATCACCAATGTAAGGGACATTCTTCTCACTGATCACCAATGTAAGGGACATTCTTCTCACTGATCACCAATGTAAGGGACATTCTTCTCACTGATCACCAATGTAAGGAACATTCTTCTCACTGATCACCAATGTAAGGGACATTCTTCTCACTGATCACCAATGTAAGGGACATTCTTCCCACTGATCACCAATGTAAGGGACATTCTTCTCACTGATCACCAATGTAAGGGACATTCTTCTCACTGATCACCAATGTAAGGGACATTCTTCTCACTGATCACCAATGTAAGGGACATTCTTCTCACTGATCACCAATGTAAGGGACATTCTTCCCACTGATCACCAATGTAAGACATTCTTCTCACTGATCACCAATGTAAGGGACATTCTTCTCACTGATCACCAATGTAAGGGACATTCTTCCCACTGATCACCAATGTAAGACATTCTTCTCACTGATCACCAATGTAAGGGACATTCTTCTCACTGATCACCAATGTAAGGGACATTCTTCCCACTGATCACCAATGTAAGACATTCTTCTCACTGATCACCAATGTAAGGGACATTCTTCTCACTGATCACCAATGTAAGGGACATTCTTCTCACTGATCACCAATGTAAGGAACCAATGTTAGTACACCCAGCAGTAGGAAGGTGGCGGAGGCCATGTTGGTACACCCAGCAGTAGGAAGGTGGTGGAGGCCATGTTGGTACACCCAGCAGTAGGAAGGTGGCGGAGGCCATGTTGGTACACCCAGCAGTAAGAAGGTGGTGGAGGCCATGTTGGTACACCCAGCAGTAAGAAGGTGGTGGAGGCCATGTTGGTACACCCAGCAGTAGGAAGGTGGCGGAGGCCATGTTGGTACACCCAGCAGTAGGAAGGTGGCGGAGGCCATGTTGGTACACCCAGCAGTAGGAAGGTGGTGGAGGCCATGTTGGTACACCCAGCAGTAAGAAGGTGGTGGAGGCCATGTTGGTACACCCAGCAGTAGGAAGGTGGTGGAGGCCATGTTGGTACACCCAGCAGTAGGAAGGTGGTGGAGGCCAACTAAAAGGCAGGCTTCATCCACCCTCTGACTTGTATAACATTTTTGGTACATTTTTAGTAGTTTTGCCCAAGGCACCCCTGAAGAAATGTGAAGGTGCCCCAGGTCGGGGGTGCCTGGGCACCCTGGTTGAGCTTGAGAACAGCGGAGGAGGGTCATTTAGAACAAATCCGTCCCATAATTTCTCTCACTGCTCCTGTTCAGCATTGCCTTTCTGTGTGATAGAATTGATAAATGTCCCCCAAAAGTCGCCCCTCTCTGACCGTCCAATCGTTGTGTGTGTGTGCAGGATGGACGATTTTCATCTGTGTGAAGAAATTACGACGATGAAGAAGGATCTGCAGAAACTTGTGGCCATTCCAGGTAAGAAACCAATGCGATGGCCGAGTAAACCTTCTTCCCGCGGTGGCAAACAGCCTGTCCAATCAAGAAAGCGTCTGATTCCATCAGTCCCCGCCCCTGTCTATGTTCTGTATGGAGTAACGGGAAGTTTCCTTTTTCCAGAGAAGGAGAAGACGCAGGAGGGCCATCAGAAGGAGGAGGAGCTGCTCCAGCGCATCAGCAAATTGGTGGAGACGCGGGATTTCCTGGTAGACGATGTGGAATTTGAGAGATTACGGTAAGTGAGCCTGCTCATTGGTGGATGGGGGTCCCCCCCCCCCAATCTTCTGCTGCTTGACCCCATCCAGTTATTTTGTGGAGGAGCGTGACGCCATCATGAGACCGTGTGCTGGTGGGCCAACAACTCCACATGAGTGTACATAACAGCATCCTATCTCCCAGCTCCTGAGTGTACATAACAGCTTCCCATCTCCTATCTCCTGAGTGTACATAACAGCTTCCTATCTCCCAGCTCCTGAGTGTACATAACAGCTTCCCATCTCCCAACTCCTGAGTGTACATAACAGCTTCCCATCTCCCGGCTCCTGAGTGTACATAACAGCTTCCCAACTCCCGGCTCCTGAGTGTACATAACAGCTTCCTATCTCCCGGCTCCTGAGTGTACATAACAGCTTCCTATCTCCCAGCTCCTGAGTGTACATAACAGCTTCCCATCTCCCAGCTCCTGAGTGTACATAACAGCTTCCCATCTCCCCGCTCCTGAGTGTACATAACAGCTTCCCATCTCCCGGCTCCTGAGTGTACATAACAGCTTCCCATCTCCCGGCTCCTGAGTGTACATAACAGCTTCCCATCTCCTATCTCCTGAGTGTACATAACAGCTTCCCATCTCCCGGCTCCTGAGTGTACATAACAGCTTCCCATCTCCCGGCTCCTGAGTGTACATAACAGCTTCCCATCTCCCGGCTCCTGAGTGTACATAACAGCTTCCCATCTCCCGGCTCCTGAGTGTACATAACAGCTTCCCATCTCCCGGCTCCTGAATGTACATAACAGCTTCCCAGCTCCTGAGTGTACATAACAGCTTCCCATCTCCTATCTCCTGAGTGTACATAACAGCTTCCCATCTCCCGGCTCCTGAGTGTACATAACAGCTTCCCATCTCCCGGCTCCTGAGTGTACATAACAGCTTCCCATCTCCCGGCTCCTGAATGTACATAACAGCTTCCCATCTCCTGAGTGTACATAACAGCTTCCCATCTCCTGAGTGTATGCTGCTTCTCCTCTGTACGTTGCTTGGCTCCCCGGCCGTGGTTAGAGACGGGGGTAACGCTGTGTCTCTGTCTCTTTTCAGGGAGCGGGAGGAGGACAAGGACATGGCGGACTTTCTGCAGAGCCGACTTTCCAAAAGTTACCTGAAGAGGGCAGGTGAGCCCAGAACACCTTGTGATACTTTTGTTTAATGTAAAGAGCAAGATTGTTACCAACAGTCACAGCGCCCCCTACAGGCACTTGTGGTGACCTGGTCATGGTGTACACCCCCCACCCGCTCAGGAATGTGCGCCAAGGAACCGCAAAGACCTATGAAAATGGCGGACGGGTTCACTTTACGCATTTCTGAATCCGGAGTTATAGAGAAGGATTAGTCATCAGTGGGTCTGTCACCCTGAACCTCCCCACCCCCGTCCTCACTCTATAATCCCTGGAGGACCCCCCCCCATCCCCCCCCCTCCCTCGCCTCAGGTAATCTTCCGGAGATTTGCGCACATCAAAACGTTCCGTTAAATAAATCCCCCTTCCTTTTTTCTTTTCTCCTTTTTTTTTCTCCTTTTTTTTTCTTTTCTCCCTTTTCTTTTCTCCTTTTTCCTTTTCTCCTTTTTTCTTTTCTCCTTTTTTCTTTTCTCCTTTTTTCTTTCCTCTTTTTTCTTTTTCTTTTCTACTATTTCTTTTTTTCTTTTTCTTCTTTTCGTTTTCTTTTCTCCTTTTTCTTTTTTCTCCTTTTTCTTTTTTCTCCTTTTTTCTTTTCTCCGTTTTCTTTTTATTATCTCCTTTTTCTTATTTTTTTTTCTCCTTTTTCTTTTTTCTTTTCTCCTTTTTCTTTTCTCCTTTTTCTTTTTCTCCTTTTTCTTTTTTCTCCTTTTTTCTTTTCTCCTTTTTTCTTTTCTCCTTTTTTCTTTTCTCCTTTTTCTTTTTCTCCTTTTTCTTTTTTCTCCTTTTTCCTTTTTCTTTTTTCTCCTTTTTTCTTTTTCTCCTTTTTTCTTTTTCTTTTTCTCCTTTTTTCTTTTTCTCCTTTTTTCTTTTTCTCCTTTTTTCTTTTTCTCCTTTTTTCTTTTTCTCCTTTCTCCTTTTTTCTTTTTCTCCTTTTTTCTTTTTTTTCTTTTTTCTTTTTTCTCCTTTTTTCTTTTTCTCCTTTTTCTTTTTTTCTCCTTTTTTCTTTTCTCCTTTTTCTTTTTTCTTTTCTCCTTTTCCTTTTCTCCTTTTTCTTTTTTCTTTTCTCCTTTTCCTTTTCTCCTTTTTCTTTTTTCTTTTCTCCTTTTCCTTTTCTCCTTTTTCTTTTTCTTCTTTTCCTTTTTTTCCTTTTTTCTTTTTTCCTTTTTTCTTTTCTCCTTTTTTTTTCCTTTTTTCTTTTCTCCTTTTTCTTTTCTCCTTTTTCTTTTCTCCTTTTCCTTTTCTCCTTTTTCTTTTCTCCTTTTTCTTTTCTCCTTTTTCTTTTCTCCTTTTTCTTTTCTCCCTTTTCCTTTTTTCTTTTCTCCTTTTTTTTTCTTTTCTCCCTTTTCTTTTCTCCTTTTTCTTTTCTCCTTTTTTCTTTTCTCCTTTTTCCTTTTCTCCTTTTTTCTTTTCACCTTTTTTCTTTTCTCCTTTTTTCTTTTCTCCTTTTTTCTTTTCTCCTTTTTTCTTTTCTCCTTTTTCTTTTTCTTCTTTTCCTTTTTTTCCTTTTTTCTTTTTTCCTTTTTTCTTTTCTCCTTTTTTTTTCCTTTTTTCTTTTCTCCTTTTTATTTTCTCCTTTTTCTTTTCTCCTTTTCCTTTTCTCCTTTTTCTTTTCTCCTTTTTCTTTTCTCCTTTTTCTTTTCTCCTTTTCCTTTTCTCCTTTTTCTTTTCTCCTTTTTCTTTTCTCCTTTTTTTTTCTTTTCTCCCTTTTCTTTTCTCCTTTTTCTTTTCTCCTTTTTTCTTTTCTCCTTTTTCTTTTCTCCTTTTTCCTTTTCTCCTTTTTTCTTTTCTCCTTTTTTCTTTTCTCCTTTTTTCTTTTCTCCTTTTTTCTTTTCTCCTTTTTTTTTCCTTTTTTCTTTCCTCTTTTTTCTTTTTCTTTTCTACTATTTTTTTCTTTTTCTTCTTTTCTTTTTTCTCCTTTTTTCTTTTCTCCGTTTTCTTTTTATTATCTCCTTTTTCTTATTTTCTTTTTTCTTTTCTCCTTTTTCTTTTTTCCTTTTTCTTTTTCTTCTTTTCCTTTTTTCTTTTTTCCTTTTTTCTTTTTTCTTTTCTCCTTTTTTCTTTTCTCCTTTTTCTTTTCTCCTTTTTTTTCTCCTTTTCCTTTTTTCTTTTCTCCTTTTTTTTCTTTTCTCCCTTTTCTTTTTCTTTTCTCCTTTTTTTCTTTTCTCCTCTTTCTTTTCTCCTCTTTTCTTTTCTCCTTTTTCCTTTTCTCCTTTTTTCTTTTCTCCCTTTTTTTTTCCTTTTTTCCTTTTTTCTTTTCTCCTTTTTCTTTTTTCTTTCCTCTTTTTTCTTTTTCTTTTCTACTATTTCTTTTCTCCTTTTTCTTCTTTTCTTTTTCTTTTCTCCTTTTTCTTTTTTCTCCTTTTTTCTTTTCTCTGTTTTTTCTTTTTATTATCTCCTTTTTCTTTTTTCTTTTTCTCCTTTTTCTTTTTTCTCCTTTTTTTCTTTTCTCCGTTTTCTTTTTCTTTTCTCCTTTTTCCTTTTTTTCTTTTCTCCGTTTTCTTTTTTTTTTTTTCTTTATTTTTCTTTTACTTTTTCTTTTCTCTTTTTCTTTTTAGTGCACAGAAAGGAAAAGACGTCAACTGTCACTTCTCGAGCACAACAAACGTCCAACCCCCACGTCACAAAGACGGGACTGACGCTGCTGAAAGAATGCTGCGGCTTCACCTGCTCCATCATGTAACGCCTCGCCACATTATTATTTTTTTGCTTGCGCTAAAAAGCTTATCAAATGGCCGCACGGCATAAGCCTTACTCTGATTGGCTGCAGCAGTTCATGGTCACCTGGGTGCCAGCGGCCGATGTTTTTTGCCTTTTTATTTACGTGTTCTGGGATTGGCCCCTTCTCTGCGCCCGCCCAGTCCCGGGGTCGTCCTTCGCACACGGCATTCTCAAGTCTTCACCTCAAAAGAAATATTCTGCAAAAAAAAAAAAACTGGAAAAAAAAGATGGCGGCCGGGCTGCCTGCGCACCACCAGCGTGAAAAGTGTGTTCCAGGCGGGTGACTGATGGGGACGCCGGCTGAGCGCCGTCTTCATGGGAACTTCACATTCCAGAACCGTCCTGTACCCCCAGCAGGCCATGTTTGCAGGTTTTCCTTTATCTTGCACAGGTGCTGTAAATCCGTCAATGGCTTGGAATTTCGGACAGATATTTTATCTAAGAGAAATCCTGAAAACATGGCCTGTTGGGGGTTCCTGAGGACGGGGGTTGGGAACCACTGATCTACAAGATATTTCCACCACGATTCCAGCACAGATCTGCCGCTGCCCGTGAATTATGGCTGAGGACTCATTCAGATGGGCGGGGGAACCCCTAATGTGTGTGTCTGGGGGGGGAGCCCTACTCTGTGTGTGTCTAGGGGGACCACTACTGTGTGTCTGGGGGGAGCCCCTGTGTGTCTGGGGGAACCTCTACTGTGTGTGTATGGGGGGGAGCCCCTACTGTGTGTGTATGGGGGGAACTCGTACTGTGTGTGTCTGGGGGAACCCCTTCTGTGTGTGTATGGGGGGAACTCGTACTGTGTGTCTGGGGGAACCCCTTCTGTGTGTGTATGGGAGAACCTGTATTGTGTGTCTGGGGGGAACCCGTATTGTGTGTTTGGGGGGAGCCCCTACTGTGTGTGTATGGGGGGGACTCGTACTGTGTGTCTGGGGGGAACCCCTTCTGTGTGTCTGGGCGGAGCCCCTACTGTGTGTGTATGGGGGAACCTGTATTGTGTGTCTGGGGGGAACCCGTATTGTGTGTCTGGGAGGAACCCCTACTGCGTGCATGGGGAACCCCTACTGTGTGTCTGGGTGGGGGAACCCCTACTGTGTGTGTGAGAAAAAGAAAGTCACCGCTCCAGGTGAGCCTAGTTAACAATCAGGACTAGGACTAGTGACTAAGCACTAGCTAAGTGCGAAACGCGTCGGTTGTCCTGTTCTGTGGTTGCAGTGATTTTGCATGTTCCAGTTTTACAAGTAAAGACAACTTTTTGGAAGTTTTCCTGGAGTGCGGCTGTCCATATTTTCCTTTTGTTCACCTCTTCTGTGTGTCTGGGGGGAACCCCTACTGCGTGCATGGGAAAAACCCCTACTGTGTGTGAGGGGGAACCCCTTCTGTGTGTCTGGGGGGAACCCCTACTGCGTGCATGGGAAAAACCCCTACTGTGTGTGAGGGGGAACCCCTACTGTGTGTCTGGGGGGGGGGGACCTCTACTGTGTGTGTGGGGGGAACCCCTACTGTGTGTGTGTATGGGGGAACCCCTTCTTTGTGTCTGGGGGGGAGCCCCTACTGTGTGTGTATGGGGAACCCCTTCTGTGTGTCTGGGGGGGAGCCCCTACTGTGTGTGTATGGGGAACCCCTTCTGTGTGTCTGGGGGGAACCCGTATTGTGTGTCTGGGAGGAACCCCTACTGCGTGCATGGGGAAACCCCTACTGTGTGTGGGGGGGGGGGGGCCCTACTGTGTGTTTGCGGAGATCCCGTACTGCATACATGGGGCATGTGTGTTTTTCCATCTGCATCCCCCCTGAGCTGTGTGCCGGCAGCCTATGGATGCGACTAGAGTACAGCAGTGGGTATGTGGCCCGAAATGCAGGCAGGGGGTTTTCAAGGGGTGCATGCATGCAACTCGGGGCAGATGGCATGAAAACAGAAGCCTTGTGCCCCACCCCCCCCCCCCCCCACCCTCCCAGTACCAGTGCAAGCGCCCTTCTGAATAAGACCCGAATGGCTAAAAGATACCTGGTGCCAGTGATGGATACAATGTTTACAGTGATAGATATATAATGTCACACAGTGACACAGGATTCTATGATGTACAAGGATGGAAGGTTACATTGTTACTCAATCATTGATACATTGTTGTACCGTGATAATAATATTTTATTTATAGAGATCTTGTAGAACCCCCGGGGTCATTGTTGTACATGATGATGATGGATACAATGTTGTATAGTGATATCTCTGATGGATACAACGGCCCGGATTCACAAAGCACCTACGCCGACTTATCTCCAGATCTGCCGCGTAAGTACAAATATGCGCCGCCGTATCTGTGCGCCGGACCCACAAACTTAGATACGCCTAAAAACCGACCTTATCCCACCGACGTAACTTGCCTACGCCGGCGTAGAGTGGGCGCATATTTACGCTGGACGCATGTGGCGCTCCCATTGATTTTCGATGCAAATGAGGGAAATACGGCGATTCACGAACGTACTTGCGCCCGGCCCATGATAAACGCGGTTTGCGTAAGTTTTACGTCCGGCGTAAAGTTATTCCCCTTAGATGAGGCGCAACCCATGCAAAGGTATGGACCAGGGAACACAAGCCTACGTATTGTACGTTGGACGTCTGTGAATATGGGGCGACGTGGGTCTGGGAGGGCGTAGGTTACGTTCGCGGCGTACACAGCGATCCGGCGTATCTTAGGCAGTTGTTCCGACTTGGTTGTGCGCATGCGCACGGGGATACGTCCAGGTCCCGACGCATGCGCAGTTCGTTTTTAGTACTTGTCTGGCGCCCGGCCCATCATTGGCATGGGGTCACGCTTCATTAGCATGGATTACGCCCACTTCCACCTACTTCCACTTACGCCAGCCTGCGCCTTCGAAATGTACGCAACGCCGGAGCAGAGTTGGGAGCAATAGCTTGCTGAATTCAGTGCATGCCTCTCCGCGCTGCGCCGGCGTAAATATGCGCCCATCTCTGTGAATCCGGGGCCGTTGCCTCCATCATTGGGAACTATGACTGAGTGACATTGCGCCAGATCCACATACACTCCCCACCTTCAAAAAAGATGTCGTTTTTTTTGCGTCGGGTCATTCATAATTTAAATAAAACACGCCCACCTCTTGTTCGTTTGAATTACACCCGCAAACGCCGGCCCATTTACTCTACGCCGCTGTAAGTTACAGCGGCGTATCCTTATCCTCAAAGAAATTCCGCTGTAACTTACGGCGGCGTAGCGTAAATGGACCGGCGTTCGCGGGTGTAATTCAAACGAACAAGAGGTGGGCGTGTTTTCTTTTAATTATGAATGACCCGACGCAAAAAAAAAACGACTTATTTTTTGAACTGCGCATGCGCCGGCCTCGGTCGTATCCCAGTGCGCATGCGTGAATTCACGGGCGCAAACAGTCGATGAAAACGACGCGAACGTAACTTACGCTCGGGCCCATTCTGGATCGGCTCACGCAAACGACGTCCAATACGACGCTGTCCCAACGTCCACACTTAACATTGGCTGCGCCTCCATACAGCAGGGGTAACTTTACGCCGGAGATACGCTTACGCAAACGACGTGAAGGGAACGCGCCGGCCGCTCGTACGTTTCGTGGATTGGCGTAACTCGCTCATTTGCATATCCGACGCGGGAAATCCGGCTGGAAGCGCCCCCCCCTAGCGTCCAGCGTAAGACTACAACTACAGATACGACGGCGTAATTCTTTGTGGATCCGGCCCATTGTATCCATCAAGGAAGAACCTACCACCTCTCCTTACAGGGGAACTTACCTTCCATTACCTACAAGCACAAATCACCGCAAGACATGAGCACAAAGAAATCGGATCGGATGCTGGTGGTTTTGAATCCGCTTCTTATAATCTTCTCCTTCTTGACTTTGTATAGAATGTGCAGCAGCACAAGTGAGACTCTCTGGGGTGGCAGAGTCTCAAGCCCCCGAATCAGTGGAGGGGGAGGGGGAGTAACCAGCCAGAAAAATACATTCATTGTTGTTACTGATTTGTTCACCTTGTGTTGTTTTTTTTTTCCAACCACCTCAAGGCAAGCGTTCCAGAAAGAAGGAACTGTTGAGGAGCACCGGGGCACCCCCCCCCCCCGTAGAATAGGTGTACCACCCCGTGTCTTATCTTTGCCCCTTTGCTGCTCTGCGCCCAGGGCAGCTTCCCTTTTCTGTCCACCCCTTGTCCTGGCCCTTCTGTTGAGAAGAGTCACAAGCCTCTCTGCAGCTGAAGTATCATTATCAGCTATATTCTATTCTATTCCATTCTATCCTATTCTTTTATTTACTATTATGTTTTTTTTTTATTCTATTCCTTTATTTTCTATTCTTTTCTATTCAATTTCTTTATTTTCTATTCTAATCTATTATTTTTTTTTTTTTTTTCTTAAAGTGTATTTTTTTGTGCGTGAACTCGAGAGAGAGAGAGAGGAGCCGGTGACGTGTCATATCCAGCTCCCTCATCACAGACTGCTCCGGAAGTGCTGCGGCGGCCAACTGCGCATGCGCGATGCGTTCCAAAGCATTTACGACACTGCACACCAGCGATGCCGTCATTCAGGGTGACGTGGACTTAGGGGTAAGTGGCCAGTCGGCCTCACGTCCTCGATTCGCTCGGACGGCTCGCTCCGCTCGCTCGGCCTCCTGGCTCTTTTTTTAACATCCTCCAATCCATGGGGATGTTAAGGAAAGAGCCTGGATGCCGAACGAGGTTTCGCTGGTGTGCACTGCCGTAAATGCATTGGAACGCATCGCGCATGCGCAGTTACCCACCACAGCACTTCCGGTGCGGTCTGTGATGGGGAGCGGAGTATGACGGTGCACCGGACTGCAGGAGTTGGGAGTAGGCAGACCCTCCCCCCGGAGGCAATCTGCCATCCTTCTCCATGCCCCTGGTGGCAATGGCGGGTGTGAGGGGGGGGCCTCCCACTCACCCCGCCCTACCTGCTCCACTTGGGAGCCCAACTGGGGCCCAACGGGGCAGAGAGACTCCCCCCTATGAGGGAGTGAGGGGGTCTAGCCCACCCAGCCAGCCCCGTAGGTCCTTCGCCTCTCTTTTTTTAGGAGACCGCATGGCCAAAGTGCGTGTGCGCGTTAAACCAATTTCGTGTGGTGGTGGTTTTTGTGTATTTTCTATTGAATTTTTTATTTTTCTATTTTTTATTTTTTTATTACAATTTTGGGAGACGGCCATATTCTTTCTATTTTATTCTATCCTATTTCATTCTTTTCTATTATTTTATTTTATATTCGATTATATATAGATTGTTATTCTATTCTATTATTTATTTTATATTCTATTCTGTTTTATTCTATTCTATTACATTTTTTTTTCACAAATTTCTAAAAAAAGGCTATATTCTTTAATCCTATTTGCGCAAACTGTTGGCGCTATATAAATCCTGTATAATAATAATAATAATAATATTTGAATCTATTTAATTTTTTTTCTAGTCTGTTATTTGTATTCTTATTTTTTTCTATTCTATCTTTTCTATTCTATTATTTTCTTTCAACCACTTCAGGCCCGCGCTACCGTCGGCTGACGGCAACAGCGCGGGCCTGAATATCCAACATGCCGTCATCTCCTTCAGGCGTTCCCAGCGCGCGCTGTAGAGCGCGCTGCGGGGAAGCCCTGTGTTGTCCGTGTCCCTTGGACACGGCCAATCACAGATCGCGGCGAACGGCCAATCAGAGTGGCCGCTTGCGATGCGATCTGTGCGGCGAATGAGAGATGATCTCTCATAGATCATCTCTCATTGCCGTTTTACACAGAGACAGCGTCCTGTCTCTGGAGAGGAGGAGCCCGATCTGTGTTCCTTCCTACATAGGGACACAGATCGGTCACCCCCCCCCCCTCCCCCCACAGTTAGAACACACCTAGCATACACATTTAACCCCTTCCTCACCCCCTAGTGTTAACCCCTTCAATGCCAGTCACATGTATACAGTAATTAGTGCATATTTATAGCACTGATCGCAGTATAAATGTGAATGGCGCCAAAAATGTGTCAAAAGTGTCCGATGTGTCCGCCATAACGTCGCAGTACCAATAAAAATCGCAGATCGCCGCCATTTCTTGTAAAAAAAAAATAATAATTCTCTTCCCTATTTTGTAAGCGCTATAACTTGTGCGCAAACCAGTCGCTTATTGCGATTTTTTTTTTTTTTTTTACCAAAAATATGTAGAAGAAAACGTATCGCCCTAAACTGAGAAAAAACAATGTGTTTTTTTTTTTTTTAATTGGGATATTTATTATAGCAACAAGTAAAACATATTGTATTTTTCTTCAAAATTGTCGCACTTTTTTGTTTATAGCGCAAAAAATAAAAACCGCACAGGCGATCAAATACCACCAAAAGAAAGCTCTACTTGTGGGGAAAAAAGGACATAAATTGTGTTTGGGAGCCGCGTCGCACGACCGCGCAATTGTCAGTTAAAGCGACGCAGCGCCGGAAGTGTATGTGCCCAGTAAGCGAGTGGTTAAGCCCCTTTTGCACCGAGGTGCTTTTCAGACGCTTTCACCTTAAAAAAAAAAAAAAAAAAGCACCTGAAAAGCTCACGAAAACCCATTTCCATTCAAATCGATGAATACTTTCACACTGGGGCAGCGCACTGGCAGGGCGGTGAAAGAGCGCCCCTCCCCATTGAAATGAATGGAAATCTCGACTGGCAGTTTAGAAGCGCATAAGTGTGAAAGGGGCCTTAATGATCTCTTCTTTCTATGCTGTTTAAGTTTCTATTTCTATTCTATTTTTTCTGTTCTATTGTTTTCCATTCTATTTATTTATTTTTCTATTATTATGTTCTATTCTCTTCCTTTTATTTTATTTTCTATTCTGTTTTATTCTATTATTTTCAACATTCAAAAATCAGCACTAGTCAATAATATGCTTACATTTCAAGATTTTTTATTTATTTTTTTTCAAATTTGATTTTGTTGTCAAATTCGTTTCCAAATTTATTTGGGATTTGGATAATTCGTTATTTGGTTTCATCGTTTCGGATTTGTTTAAATTTAATACTAATGTACTTTGGAAGATTTGGATACATCTGAATCTCAGAATAATGACAATTTCATCCGAATCTTCGAACTGCACATCTATTAAATAAGGGTCTCGCCCCCCCCCCAACCACGGTGGGAAGAGCACAATTAGCCCTTCACTGGAGACACCTGAACTCCCTCGCTTGGAAGGGGTTCACATACTTTAGGGTTCATACCCTCATTGGGTGGACTGAACATTTAGGGGAGGTTTTTTTTTTTCCCTTTTACGATGATAAACGCCCAAAATGTCTCAGTCCCTCCTTCACCAGTCTGACAAAATCATCATCATCACCCGACTTGTTCATTACCCGACTTAGTTTGGGGTAGACGCTACACTTTGGTGGGGGTGGGTCAGCCACGCCCTGTGACCTTTGACCTCTGGGAAACCTGCCTTCTGACCTTTGAACTCTGGGGGAGGTCCCTGTTCCAATTTCTGAGTCCTAGCCTTATTCTTCCATTCGAAACCCCAACCCTAAGGCCGCGTACACACGATCAGACTGGCATTTTACCGGGTGCAGCGGCCATGAAGGGCACAGGACATCAATGGCCACAGTGGGGACAATTGGCACAGTGGGGACAATGTCTGTTTTATTCTATTCTTTTCTATTACATTTTTTTTTTCACAAATTTCGAAAAAAAAAGGCTATATTCTTTAATCCTATTTGCGCAAACTGTTGGCGCTATATAAATCCTGTATAATAATAATAATAATAATAATAATATTTGAATCTATTTTATTTTTTTTCCTAGTCTGTTATTTGTATTCTTATTTTTTCTATTCTATCTTTTCTATTCTATTCCTTTCCTTTAAGCCCCTTTTGCACTGAGGTGCTTTTCAGACGCTTTCACCTAAAAAAAAAAAGAAAAAAAGCACCTGAAAAGCTCATGAGGGCACAGTGACATCAATGGGAAAAGTGGCAACAATGGGGCACAGTGGCTTCGTCTGATGGCATGGCACAGTGGCGACAATTGATGGGCACAGGGAGGCTGCAATTTTTTTTTTTCCATTTGTGCCCCCCCCCCCCAAAAGATTTTGAGCACCAGCCGCCACTGACCCTTAGGCTCCATTCACATCTGAGCGACAAAACGCCGGTCGCCCGTCGCTCTTGTCGCTCGAGATGTGAAATAACATTGCGGTCTATGGAGATGGTTCACATCTCAACGCCTGTCGCCTGAAAAAAAAGTCCCGGACCCTTTTTTTCAGGCGACATTGGCGTTTCCTCATAGACCGCAATGTTAAAGAAAGATAAAACTTTCTTTTTTTTTTTCTACAGGCGGCAAGATAAGCCGCGTACGCGGCGTATCGTGTCGCCTAGGTGTGAATGCAGCCTAACCCTGTCCCCTGACCCCTACCCCTAATCTCAACCCTTAACCCCTAACGGTACGGCTTTAAAAGATGTTAATTGTAATGCCGCGTACACACGGTCGTTTTTTGCGATGAAAAAAAAACGACGTTTTCTGTGAAGTAAAAAACGACGTTTTTGAAACGTCGCTTTTCAAAGACTATTTTGCATACACACCATCGTTTTTTCACAAAAAGCGAGGTTACGTTCACCACTCTTTTCCATTGAAGCTCACTTCATAACTAGCTTCTGGGCATGCGCGGGTTGAAAAACGCCGTTTTGAACGACGTTTTTGCTACACACGGTGACTTTTTGTGAAACGACGTTTTGAAAAACGACACAAAAAATGTTGGAATTTTTTTTTTGGTCGTTTTTTTTTAAGACAAAAAACGACGTTTTGCCCCACACACCATCAATTTAAATGACGTTTTAAAAAACGTCGTTTTTTTTTTTTTCATCGCAAAAAACGACCGTGTGTACGCGGCATTAGACTTTCCATACGGATGGCTGGGAACAGAACATCTGAAGAATAATTATAAAGATTGTATTATTATTTAAAAATCACAAAATCGAATCTCATGTAACCTCAACCTGTGCGATATTTTTTTTTTTTGCTGTTGTTTTTTGTGCCTCCAGAACGTGGGACGGAGATCTAGTTGGTGACGATGTCGTTTTCTGACGCATCGAGTCAATTTCTTCACTTCCATTTTCACCTTCAATTATCCCATTTTTTGTACCCAATATTTTTTTTTCTTTGCTGGTTTCTGGAACTTTGTGGGTAAAAAAAGTTTCCATCAAATCCCTAAATGATTGTTCTTCTCTGGGACCCCCCCCCCGTGGTGTACAAACAATAAAATATGGATGTAAAGAAAAATAGAGATGAAGGAAATATATAATAAAATATATCCTGTATATATCACACGTGGAAACTTTGTGTTTTGTCTTTTGTTTTTTTTTTGCTTTAGAAAATATTTAGGGGGGGGGGGGCGCGCAACGTCATATAGGACTGTGGCAACGCTGGGCCACTGCTTTGACCATTTATCACTTACCAACCAAGCTGGCCGGCGGGACTTAGCCGAAATTTGCGTGCCCTTTTGAACCTGCAGCCAAGCTGGCCGGCGGGACTCTGTCGTTTTTTTTGTTTTTTTTTTGGGCCCCGCGCGGCATGCTGACCGGGATCAAGCTGGCCGAGCGAGTCCCTGACGTTTTTCGGAGAGGAAAATCGCGGAAGCCGCGGGTGAGGTTGGGATTTGCCTCGCCAATCCGGGAGGGAGTTCCACGCGCCCGGACCGGATTCCCTCAAATCCCCACTCCCTCCCCGGTCCCGTTTCCGGACCGGCGGAGGTCCGAGAGAGGTTGCTGCGAATATATATGTGAGGAGGCGATTTCAGAGGGCCACTTCCACAGGAGCCTCACGACACGGACCGATGATGCCCAGAGCACCCAGGTTGCGGGCCGCCCGGACCCCTCGACCTCCTCCTCCCGTCTGCCCGGGGGCCGCTGTTCAGGCGGTGGATCGCCCCGTTTCAACACGCCCAAGGTGTCCCCCCTCCCTTGGGCGGACTTCCCTCGACCCGCGGTCACCCGCGGTGAGCTTGCCAGGACCCGAACGACCCCCAGGACGGCCGGAAAGACGCTGCCGGAGGCGGACGCCGAGCCGGGGCGAGGCCCCAGGAGCGAGCCGGAAGGTTTTAACCGACCGACTGGCTGCTCCCTCGTCCCCTCGACCCCGGCCTGCCTCCCGCCCCAGCTGGCTGAGCGCAGTTGCCTGCACTGCAGTATCGCCACCTTTAGGGGGGATTCTGACTTAGAGGCGTTCAGTCATAATCCCACAGGTGGTAACTTCGCCCCATTGGCTCCTCAGCCATGTCTGAACCTGCGGTTCCTCTCGTACTGAGCAGGATTACTATTGCACCAACACATCATCAGTAGGGTAAAACTAACCTGTCTCACGACGGTCTAAACCAAGCTCGGTTGTAAAGGAATTTTTTTTTTTTTTTTTTTTAATAATCATCCTTTACCTGCAGACATTCCTCTTTTTCACTTCCTCGTTGTTGGTTTTTTGCTCAGAAGTTGCTCTGTTTCTTCTCTGTTCTGTTCACTTCCTGCTTGTCTGATTGTTACTCACCACCGTGACGGGAGGCTTTACTGCGGTGGTCAGTGACGTGCCCCGCCCCCTCCTGGGAACTACGTCTGTGCGGCAGGACGCTCTTTAGAGACTTCAAGGAGGTGGGAATTACTGGGCGTGCCGCAATGCATACCGGGAAATGTAGTTTTTACATGAACGAGCGCCGCAAACCAGGAAGTGAGTGAGAGAACAGAAACTAGAACGTTGGAGGTGATATAGATGAAGGAATTTAATAACGGAATCTTTACACTGTTCTGTCCGTCTACCGCGCACACATTCATTTTAGGCAAAACATTTTTTTCCTTTAACCCCTCTACACCCGCATGCCGTCATATGACATCCAAAAAGGGGATCTGTTATCCTGGGTGGGCGGCATATGACGTCCTGTACTTTGCGGGGGATATCTGAATGATGGGGGCATCTAGAGGCATCATTCAGATATCCCTTTCTTCCGGCGGCGATCCTGCGCACCATAAGAACGATCATAGCAGCAGTTCCGCCGCTTAATCGTTCTTACAGGCGGCAAGAGGGGACATCCCCCAATGGGAAATCTCCTCATTGTGGGAGGGGCAGAGACACAAACTACTGCAGGAAATCTCCCCATTGTGGGAGGGGCAGAGACACAAACTACTGCAGGAAATCTCCCCATTGTGGGAGGGGCAGAGACACAAACTACTGCAGGAAATCTCCCCATTGTGGGAGGGGCAGAGACACAAACTACTGCAGGAAATCTCCTCATTGTGGAGGAGGGGCAGAGACACAAACTACTGCAGGAAATCTCCCCATTGTGGGAGGGGCAGAGACACAAACTACTGCAGGAAACCTCCCATTGTAGGAGGGGCAGAGACACAAACTACTGCAGGAAATCTCCCCATTGTGGAGGGGCAGAGACACAAACTACTGCAGGAAATCTCCCCATTGTGGGAGGGGCAGAGACACAAACTACTGCAGGAAATCTCCCCATTGTGGGAGGGGCAGAGACACAAACTACTGCAGGAAATCTCCCCATTGTGGGAGGCAGAGACACAAACTACTGCAGGGAAATCTCCCCATTGTGGGAGGGGCAGAGACACAAACTACTGCAGGAAATCTCCCCATTGTAGGAGGGGCAGAGACACAAACTACTGCAGGAAATCTCCCCATTGTGGGAGGGGCAGAGACACAAACTACTGCAGGAAACCTCCCATTGTAGGAGGGGCAGAGACACAAACTACTGCAGGAAATCTCCCCATTGTGGGAGGGGCAGAGACACAAACTACTGCAGGAAATCTCCCCATTGTGGGAGGGGCAGAGACACAAACTACTACTACTGCAGGAAATCTCCCCATTGTGGGAGGGGCAGAGACACAAACTACTGCAGGAAATCTCCCCCCCATTGTGGGAGGGGCAGAGACACAAACTACTGCAGGAAATCTCCTCATTGTGGGAGGGGCAGAGACACAAACTACTGCAGGAAATCTCCCCATTGTGGGAGGGGCAGAGACACAAACTACTGCAGGAAATCTCCCCATTGTAGGAGGGGCAGAGACACAAACTACTGCAGGAAATCTCCCCATTGTGGGAGGGGCAGAGACACAAACTACTGCAGGAAACCTTCCCATTGTAGGAGGGGCAGAGACACAAACTACTGCAGGAAATCTCCCCATTGTGGGAGGGGCAGAGACACAAACTACTGCAGGAAATCTCCCCATTGTGGGAGGGGCAGAGACACAAACTACCGCAGGAAATCTCCCCATTGTGGGAGGGGCAGAGACACAAACTACCGCAGGAAATCTTCCCATTGTGGGAGGGGCAGAGACACAAACTACCGCAGGAAATCTCCCCATTGTAGGAGGGGCAGAGACACAAACTACTGCAGGAAATCTCCCCATTGTGGGAGGGGCAGAGACACAAACTACTGCAGGAAACCTCCCCATTGTAGGAGGGGCAGAGACACAAACTACTGCAGGAAATCTCCCCATTGTGGGAGGGGCAGAGACACAAACTACCGCAGGAAATCTCCCCATTGTGGGAGGGGCAGAGACACAAACTACTGCAGGAAATCTTTCCAGTGTGGGAGGGGCAGAGACACAAACTACTGCAGGGAATCTCTCCATTGTGGGAGGGGCAGAGACACAAACTACTGCATGAAATCTCCCCATTGTGGGAGGGGCAGAGACACAAACTACTGCATGAAATCTCCCCACTGTGGGAGGGGCAGAGACACTACTGCATGGGGGAAATCTCCTCATTGTGGGAGGGGCAGAGACACAAACTACTGCAGGAAATCTCCCCATTGTGGGAGGGGCAGAGACACAAACTACTGCAGGAAATCTCCCCATTGTGGGAGGGGCAGAGACACAAATTACTGGGGAAAATCTCTCATTGTGGGAGGGGCAGAGACACAAACTACTGCAGGAAACCTCCCCATTGTAGGAGGGGCAGAGACACAAACTACTGCAGGAAATCTCCCCATTGTGGGAGGGGCAGAGACACAAACTACTGCAGGAAATCTTTCCATTGTGGGAGGGGCAGAGACACAAACTACCGCAGGAAATCTCCCCATTGTGGGAGGGGCAGAGACACAAACTACTGCAGGAAATCTCCCCATTGTGGGAGGGGCAGAGACACAAACTACTGCAGGAAACCTTCCCATTGTAGGAGGGGCAGAGACACAAACTACTGCAGGAAATCTCCCCATTGTGGGAGGGGCAGAGACACAAACTACCGCAGGAAATCTTCCCATTGTGGGAGGGGCAGAGACACAAACTACTGCAGGAAATCTCCCCATTGTAGGAGGGGCAGAGACACAAACTACTGCAGGAAATCTCCCCATTGTGGGAGGGGCAGAGACACAAACTACTGCAGGAAACCTCCCCATTGTAGGAGGGGCAGAGACACAAACTACTGCAGGAAATCTCCCCATTGTGGAGGGGCAGAGACACAAACTACCGCAGGAAATCTCCCCATTGTGGGAGGGGCAGAGACACAAACTACTGCAGGAAATCTTTCCATTGTGGGAGGGGCAGAGACACAAACTACTGCAGGGAATCTCTCCATTGTGAGGGGCAGAGACACAAACTACTGCATGAAATCTCCCCATTGTGGGAGGGGCAGAGACACAAACTACTGCATGAAATCTCCCCACTGTGGGAGGGGCAGAGACACTACTGCATGGGGAAATCTCCTCATTGTGGGAGGGGCAGAGACACAAACTACTGCAGGAAATCTCCCATTGTGGGAGGGGCAGAGACACAAATTACTGGGGGAAATCTCTCATTGTGGGAGGGGCAGAGACACAAACTACTGCAGGAAACCTCCCCATTGTAGGAGGGGCAGAGACACAAACTACTGCAGGAAATCTCCCCATTGTGGGAGGGGCAGAGACACAAACTACTGCAGGAAATCTTTCCATTGTGGAGGGGCAAGACACAAACAACACTACCGCAGGAAATCTCCCCATTGTGGGAGGGGCAGAGACACAAAAACTACTGCAGGAAATCTCCCCATTGTGGGAGGGGCAGAGACACAAACTACTGCAGGAAACCTTCCCATTGTAGGAGGGGCAGAGACACAAACTACTGCAGGAAATCTCCCCATTGTGGGAGGGGCAGAGACACAAACTACTGCAGGAAATCTCCCCATTGTGGGAGGGGCAGAGACACAAACTACCGCAGGAAATCTCCCCATTGTGGGAGGGGCAGAGACACAAACTACTGCAGGAAATCTCCCCATTGTAGGAGGGGCAGAGACACAAACTACTGCAGGAAATCTCCCCATTGTAGGAGGGGCAGAGACACAAACTACTGCAGGAAATCTCCCCATTGTGGGAGGGGCAGAGACACAAACTACCGCAGGAAATCTCCCCATTGTGGGAGGGGCAGAGACACAAACTACTGCAGGAAATCTTTCCATTGTGGGAGGGGCAGAGACACAAACTACTGCAGGGAATCTCTCCATTGTGGGAGGGGCAGAGACACAAACTACTGCATGAAATCTCCCCATTGTGGGAGGGGCAGAGACACAAACTACTGCATGAAATCTCCCCACTGTGGGAGGGGCAGAGACACTACTGCATGGGGGAAATCTCCTCATTGTGGGAGGGGCAGAGACACAAACTACTGCAGGAAATCTCCCCATTGTGGGAGGGGCAGAGACACAAACTACTGCAGGAAATCTCCCCATTGTGGGAGGGGCAGAGACACAAATTACTGGGGGAAATCTCCTCATTGTGGGAGGGGCAGAGACACAAACTACTGCAGGAAACCTCCCCATTGTAGGAGGGGCAGAGACACAAACTACTGCAGGAAATCTCCCCATTGTGGGAGGGGCAGAGACACACAAACTACTGCAGGAAATCTTTCCATTGTGGGAGGGGCAGAGACACAAACTACCGCAGGAAATCTCCCCATTGTGGGAGGGGCAGAGACACAAACTACCGCAGGAAATCTCCCCATTGTGGGAGGGGCAGAGACACAAACTACTGCAGGAAATCTCCCCATTGTGGGAGGGGCAGAGACACAAACTACTGCAGGAAATCTCCCCATTGTGGGAGGGGCAGAGACACAAACTACTGCAGGAAATCTCCCCATTGTGGGAGGGGCAGAGACACAAACTACTGCAGGAAACCTCCCATTGTGGAGGGGCAGAGACACAAACTACCGCAGGAAATCTCCCCATTGTGGGAGGGGCAGAGACACAAACTACTGCAGGAAATCTTTCCATTGTGGGAGGGGCAGAGACACAAACTACTGCAGGGAATCTCTCCATTGTGGGAGGGGCAGAGACACAAACTACTGCATGAAATCTCCCCACTGTGGGAGGGGCAGAGACACTACTGCATGGGGGAAATCTCCTCATTGTGAGGGGCAGAGACACAAACTACTGCAGGAAATCTCCCCATTGTGGGAGGGGCAGAGACACAAACTACTGCAGGAAATCTCCCCATTGTGGGAGGGGCAGAGACACAAATTACTGGGGAAATCTCCTCATTGTGGGAGGGGCAGAGACACAAACTACTGCAGGAAACCTCCCCATTGTAGGAGGGGCAGAGACACAAACTACTGCAGGAAATCTCCCCATTGTGGGAGGGGCAGAGACACAAACTACTGCAGGAAATCTTTCCATTGTGGGAGGGGCAGAGACACAAACTACCGCAGGAAATCTCCCCATTGTGGGAGGGGCAGAGACACAAACTACCGCAGGAAATCTCCCCATTGTGGGGAGGGGCAGAGACACAAACTACTGCAGGAAATCTCCTCATTGTGGGAGGGGCAGAGACACAAACTACTGCAGGAAAATCTCTCCATTGTGGGAGGGGCAGAGACACAAAACTACTGCAGGAAATCTCCCCATTGTGGGAGGGGCAGAGACACAAATACTGGGGAAAATCTCCTCATTGTGGGAGGGGCAGAGACACAAACTACTGCAGGAAACTCCCATTGTAGGAGGGGCAGAGACACAAACTACTGCAGGAAATCTCCCCATTGTGGGAGGGGCAGAGACACAAACTACTGCAGGAAATCTTTCCATTGTGGGAGGGGCAGAGACACAAACTACCGGAGGAAATCTCCCCATTGTGGGAGGGCAGAGACACAAACTACCGCAGGAAATCTCCCATTGTGGGAGGGGCAGAGACATAAACTACTGCAGGAAATCTCCCCATTGTGGGAGGGGCAGAGACACAAACTACTGCAGGAAATCTCACCATTGTGGGAGGGGCAGAGACACAAACTACTGCAGGAAATCTCCCCATTGTGGGAGGGGCAGAGACACAAACTACTGCAGGAAATCTCTCCATTGTGGGAGGGGCAGAGACACAAACTACTGCAGGGAAATCTCCTCATTGTGGGAGGGGCAGAGACACAAACTACCGCAGGAAATCTCCCCATTGTGGGAGGGGCAGAGACACAAACTACTGCAGGAAATCTCCTCATTGTGGGAGGGGCAGAGACACAAACTACTGCAGGAAATCTCTCCATTGTGGGAGGGGCAGAGACACAAACTACTGCAGGAAATCTCCCCATTGTGGGAGGGGCAGAGACACAAATTACTGGGGGAAATCTCCTCATTGTGGGAGGGGCAGAGACACAAACTACTGCAGGAAACCTCCCCATTGTAGGAGGGGCAGAGACACAAACTACTGCAGGAAATCTCCCCATTGTGGGAGGGGCAGAGACACAAACTACTGCAGGAAATCTTTCCATTGTGGGAGGGGCAGAGACACAAACTACCGCAGGAAATCTCCCCATTGTGGGAGGGGCAGAGACACAAACTACCGCAGGAAATCTCCCCATTGTGGGAGGGGCAGAGACATAAACTACTGCAGGAAATCTCCCCATTGTGGGAGGGGCAGAGACACAAACTACTGCAGGAAATCTCACCATTGTGGGAGGGGCAGAGACACAAACTACTGCAGGAAATCTCCCCATTGTGGGAGGGGCAGAGACACAAACTACTGCAGGAAATCTCCTCATTGTGGGAGGGGCAGAGACACAAACTACTGCAGGAAATCTCCCCATTGTGGGAGGGGCAGAGACACAAACTACTGCAGGAAATCTCCCCATTGTGGGAGGGGCAGAGACACAAACTACTGCAGGAAATCTCTCCATTGTGGGAGGGGCAGAGACACAAACTACTGCAGGGAAATCTCCTCATTGTGGGAGGGGCAGAGACACAAACTACTGCAGGGAAATCTCCCCATTGTGGGAGGGGCAGAGACACAAACTACTGCAGGAATTCTCACCATTGTGGGAGGGGCAGAGACACAAACTACTGCAGGAAATCTCATTGTGGGAGGGGCAGAGACACAAACTACTGCAGGGAAATCTCCCCATTGTGGGAAGGGCAGAGACATAAACTACTGCAGGAAATCTCCCCATTGTGGGAGGGGCAGAGACACAAACTACTGCAGGAATTCTCACCATTGTGGGAGGGGCAGAGACACAAACTACTGCAGGAAATCTCATTGTGGGAGGGGCAGAGACACAAACTACTGCAGGGAAATCTCCCCATTGTGGGAGGGGCAGAGACACAAAATACCGCAGGAAATCTCCTCATTGTGGGAGGGGCAGAGACACAAACTACTGCAGGAAATCTCTCCATTGTGGGAGGGGCAGAGACACAAACTACTGCAGGAAATCTCCCCATTGTGGAGGGGCAGAGACACAAACTACTGCAGGAAATCTCATCATTGTGGGAGGAGCAGAGACACAAACTACCGCAGGAAATCTCCCCATTGTGGGAGGGGCAGAGACACAAACTACTGCAGGAAATCTCCCCATTGTGGGAGGGGCAGAGACACAAACCACTGCAGGAAATCTCACCATTGTAGGAGGGCAGAGACACAAACTACTGCAGGAAATCTCCCCATTGTGGGAGGGGCAGAGACACAAACCACTGCAGGAAATCTCCCATTGTAGGAGGGGCAGAGACACAAACTACTGCAGGAAATCTCCCCATTGTGGGAGGGGCAGAGACACAAACCACTGCAGGAAATCTCACCATTGTAGGAGGGGCAGAGACACAAACTACTGCAGGAAATCTCATCATTGTGGGAGGGGCAGAGACACAAACTACTGCAGGAAATCTCCCATTGTGGGAGGGGCAGAGACACAAACTACTGCAGGAAATCTCCCCATTGTGGGAGGGGCAGAGACACAAACCACTGCAGGAAATCTCACCATTGTAGGAGGGGCAGAGACACAAACTACTGCAGGAAATCTCCCCATTGTGGGAGGGGCAGAGACACAAACCACTGCAGGAAATCTCACCATTGTAGGAGGGGCAGAGACACAAACTACTGCAGGAAATCTCCCCATTGTGGGAGGGGCAGAGACACAAACTACTGCAGGAAATCTCATCATTGTGGGAGGAGCAGAGACACAAACTACCGCAGGAAATCTCCCCATTGTGGGAGGGGCAGAGACACAAACTACTGCAGGAAATCTCACCATTGTAGGAGGGGCAGAGACACAAACTACTGCAGGAAATCTCCCCATTGTGGGAGGGGCAGAGACACAAACTACAGCAGGAAATCTCACCATTGTAGGAGGGGCAGAGACACAAACTACTGCAGGAAATCTCCCCATTGACACAAATCTCATCATTGTGGGAGGGGCAGAGACACAAACTACTGCAGGAAATCTTTCCATTGTGGGAGGGGCAGAGACACAAACTACTGCAGGAAATCTCCCCATTGTGGGAGGGGCAGAGACACAAACTACTGCAGGAAATCTCCCCATTGTGGGAGGGGCAGAGACACAAACTACTGCAGGAAACCTTCCCATTGTAGGAGGGGCAGAGACACAAACTACTGCAGGAAATCTCCCCATTGTGGGAGGGGCAGAGACACAAACTACCGCAGGAAATCTTCCCATTGTGGGAGGGGCAGAGACACAAACTACTGCAGGAAATCTCCCCATTGTAGGAGGGGCAGAGACACAAACTACTGCAGGAAATCTCCCCATTGTGGGAGGGGCAGAGACACAAACTACTGCAGGAAACCTCCCCATTGTAGGAGGGGCAGAGACACAAACTACTGCAGGAAATCTCCCCATTGTGGGAGGGGCAGAGACACAAACTACCGCAGGAAATCTCCCCATTGTGGGAGGGGCAGAGACACAAACTACTGCAGGAAATCTTTCCATTGTGGGAGGGGCAGAGACACAAACTACTGCATGAAATCTCCCCATTGTGGGAGGGGCAGAGACACAAACTACTGCATGAAATCTCCCCACTGTAGGAGGGGCAGAGACACTACTGCACTGGGGGAAATCTCCTCATTGTGGGAGGGGCAGAGACACAAACTACTGCAGGAAATCTCCCCATTGTGGGAGGGGCAGAGACACAAACTACTGCAGGAAATCTCCCCATTGTGGGAGGGGCAGAGACACAAATTACTGGGGGAAATCTCCTCATTGTGGGAGGGGCAGAGACACAAACTACTGCAGGAAACCTCCCCATTGTAGGAGGGGCAGAGACACAAACTACTGCATGGGGGAAATCTCCCCATTGTGGGAGGGGCAGAGACACAAACTACTGCAGGAAATCTTTCCATTGTGGGAGGGGCAGAGACACAAACTACCGCAGGAAATCTCCCCATTGTGGGAGGGGCAGAGACACAAACTACTGCAGGAAATCTCCCCATTGTGGGAGGGGCAGAGACACAAACTACTGCAGGAAACCTTCCCATTGTAGGAGGGGCAGAGACACAAACTGCAGGAAATCTCCCCATTGTGGGAGGGGCAGGACACAAATCTCAGGAAATCTTTCCATTGTGGGAGGGGCAGAGACACAAACTACTGCAGGAAATCTCCCCATTGTGGGAGGGGCAGAGACACAAACTACCGCAGGAAATCTCCCCATTGTGGGAGGGGCAGAGACACAAACTACTGCAGGAAATCTCCCCATTGTAGGAGGGGCAGAGACACAAACTACTGCAGGAAATCTCCCCATTGTGGGAGGGGCAGAGACACAAACTACCGCAGGAAATCTCCCCATTGTGGGAGGGGCAGAGACACAAACTACCGCAGGAAATCTCCCCATTGGGAGGGGGCAGAGACACAAACTACTGCAGGAAATCTCCCCATTGTAGGAGGGGCAGAGACACAAACTACTGCAGGAAATCTCCCCATTGTGGGAGGGGCAGAGACACAAACTACCGCAGGAAATCTCCCCATTGTGGGAGGGGCAGAGACACAAACTACTGCAGGAAATCTTTCCATTGTGGGAGGGGCAGAGACACAAACTACTGCAGGGAATCTCTCCATTGTGGGAGGGGCAGAGACACAAACTACTGCATGAAATCTCCCCATTGTGGGAGGGGCAGAGACACAAACTACTGCATGAAATCTCCCCACTGTGGGAGGGGCAGAGACAAAACTACTGCATGGGGAAATCTCCTCATTGTGGGAGGGGCAGAGACACAAACTACTGCAGGAAATCTCCCCATTGTGGGAGGGGCAGAGACACAAACTACTGCAGGAAATCTCCCCATTGTGGGAGGGGCAGAGACACAAATTACTGGGGGAAATCTCCTCATTGTGGGAGGGGCAGAGACACAAACTACTGCAGGAAACCTCCCCATTGTAGGAGGGGCAGAGACACAAACTACTGCAGGAAATCTCCCCATTGTGGGAGGGGCAGAGACACAAACTACTGCAGGAAATCTTTCCATTGTGGGAGGGGCAGAGACACAAACTACCGCAGGAAATCTCCCCATTGTGGGAGGGGCAGAGACACAAACTACCGCAGGAAATCTCCCCATTGTGGGAGGGGCAGAGACACAAACTACTGCAGGAAATCTCCCCATTGTGGGAGGGGCAGAGACACAAACTACTGCAGGAAATCTCCCCATTGTGGGAGGGGCAGAGACACAAACTACTGCAGGAAATCTCCCCATTGTGGGAGGGGCAGAGACACAAACTACTGCAGGAAACCTCCCCATTGTGGGAGGGGCAGAGACACAAACTACCGCAGGAAATCTCCCCATTGTGGGAGGGGCAGAGACACAAACTACTGCAGGAAATCTTTCCATTGTGGGAGGGGCAGAGACACAAACTACTGCAGGGAATCTCTCCATTGTGGGAGGGGCAGAGACACAAACTACTGCATGAAATCTCCCCACTGTGGGAGGGGCAGAGACACTACTGCATGGGGGAAATCTCCTCATTGTGGGAGGGGCAGAGACACAAACTACTGCAGGAAATCTCCCCATTGTGGGAGGGGCAGAGACACAAACTACTGCAGGAAATCTCCCCATTGTGGGAGGGGCAGAGACACAAATTACTGGGGGAAATCTCCTCATTGTGGGAGGGGCAGAGACACAAACTACTGCAGGAAACCTCCCCATTGTAGGAGGGGCAGAGACACAAACTACTGCAGGAAATCTCCCCATTGTGGGAGGGGCAGAGACACAAACTACTGCAGGAAATCTTTCCATTGTGGGAGGGGCAGAGACACAAACTACCGCAGGAAATCTCCCCATTGTGGGAGGGGCAGAGACACAAACTACCGCAGGAAATCTCCCCATTGTGGGAGGGGCAGAGACACAAACTACTGCAGGAAATCTCCTCATTGTGGGAGGGGCAGAGACACAAACTACTGCAGGAAATCTCTCCATTGTGGGAGGGGCAGAGACACAAACTACTGCAGGAAATCTCCCCATTGTGGGAGGGGCAGAGACACAAACTACTGGGGGAAATCTCCTCATTGTGGGAGGGGCAGAGACACAAACTACTGCAGGAAATCTCCCCATTGTAGGAGGGGCAGAGACACAAACTACTGCAGGAAATCTCCCCATTGTGGGAGGGGCAGAGACACAAACTACTGCAGGAAATCTTTCCATTGTGGGAGGGGCAGAGACACAAACTACCGCAGGAAATCTCCCCATTGTGGGAGGGGCAGAGACACAAACTACCGCAGGAAATCTCCCCATTGTGGGAGGGGCAGAGACATAAACTACTGCAGGAAATCTCCCCATTGTGGGAGGGGCAGAGACACAAACTACTGCAGGAAATCTCACCATTGTGGGAGGGGCAGAGACACAAACTACTGCAGGAAATCTCCCCATTGTGGGAGGGGCAGAGACACAAACTACTGCAGGAAATCTCCTCATTGTGGGAGGGGCAGAGACACAAACTACTGCAGGAAATCTCTCCCATTGTGGGAGGGGCAGAGACACAAACTACCGCAGGAAATCTCCCCATTGTGGGAGGGGCAGAGACCATTGCAGAAATCTCCTCATTGGGGAGGGGCAGAGACACAAACTGCAGGAAATCTCCCCATTGTGGGAGGGGCAGGACACAAATACCGCAGGAAATCTCCATTGTGGGAGGGGCAGAGACACAAACACTGCAGGAAATCTCTACATTGTGGGAGGGCAGAGACACAAACTACTGCAGGGAAATCTCCTCATTGTGGGAGGGGCAGAGACACAAACTACTGCAGGGAAATCTCCCCATTGTGGGAGGGGCAGAGACACAAACTACTGCAGGAAATCTTTCCATTGTGGGAGGGGCAGAGACACAAACTACCGCAGGAAATCTCCCCATTGTGGGAGGGGCAGAGACACAAACTACCGCAGGAAATCTCCCCATTGTGGGAAGGGCAGAGACATAAACTACTGCAGGAAATCTCCCCATTGTGGGAGGGGCAGAGACACAAACTACTGCAGGAATTCTCACCATTGTGGGAGGGGCAGAGACACAAACTACTGCAGGAAATCTCATTGTGGGAGGGGCAGAGACACAAACTACTGCAGGGAAATCTCCCCATTGTGGGAGGGGCAGAGACACAAAATACCGCAGGAAATCTCCTCATTGTGGGAGGGGCAGAGACACAAACTACTGCAGGAAATCTCTCCATTGTGGGAGGGGCAGAGACACAAACTACTGCAGGAAATCTCCCCATTGTGGGAGGGGCAGAGACACAAACTACTGCAGGAAATCTCATCATTGTGGGAGGAGCAGAGACACAAACTACCGCAGGAAATCTCCCCATTGTGGGAGGGGCAGAGACACAAACTACTGCAGGAAATCTCCCCATTGTGGGAGGGGCAGAGACACAAACCACTGCAGGAAATCTCACCATTGTAGGAGGGGCAGAGACACAAACTACTGCAGGAAATCTCCCCATTGTGGGAGGGGCAGAGACACAAACCACTGCAGGAAATCTCACCATTGTAGGAGGGGCAGAGACACAAACTACTGCAGGAAATCTCCCCATTGTGGGAGGGGCAGAGACACAAACTACTGCAGGAAATCTTCCCATTGTGGGAGGGGCAGAGACACAAACTACTGCAGGGAAATCTCCCCATTGTGGGAGGGGCAGACACACAAACTACTGCAGGAAATCTCCCCATTGTGGGAGGGGCAGAGACACAAACCACTGCAGGAAATCTCACCATTGTAGGAGGGGCAGAGACACAAACTACTGCAGGAAATCTCCCCATTGTGGGAGGGGCAGAGACACAAACCACTGCAGGAAATCTCACCATTGTAGGAGGGGCAGAGACACAAACTACTGCAGGAAATCTCATCATTGTGGGAGGGGCAGAGACACAAACTACTGCAGGAAATCTCCCCATTGTGGGAGGGGCAGAGACACAAACTACTGCAGGAAATCTCCCCATTGTGGGAGGGGCAGAGACACAAACCACTGCAGGAAATCTCACCATTGTAGGAGGGGCAGAGACACAAACTACTGCAGGAAATCTCCCCATTGTGGGAGGGGCAGAGACACAAACCACTGCAGGAAATCTCACCATTGTAGGAGGGGCAGAGACACAAACTACTGCAGGAAATCTCCCCATTGTGGGAGGGGCAGAGACACAAACTACTGCAGGAAATCTCATCATTGTGGGAGGAGCAGAGACACAAACTACCGCAGGAAATCTCCCCATTGTGGGAGGGGCAGAGACACAAACTACTGCAGGAAATCTCACCATTGTAGGAGGGGCAGAGACACAAACTACTGCAGGAAATCTCCCCATTGTGGGAGGGGCAGAGACACAAACCACTGCAGGAAATCTCACCATTGTAGGAGGGGCAGAGACACAAACTACTGCAGGAAATCTCCCCATTGTGGGAGGGGCAGAGACACAAACTACTGCAGGAAATCTCCCCATTGTGGGAGGGGCAGAGACACAAACTACTGCAGGAAATCTCATCATTGTGGGAGGAGCAGAGACACAAACTACTGCAGGAAATCTCCCCATTGTGGGAGGGGCAGAGACACAAACCACTGCAGGAAATCTCTCCATTGTGGGAGGGGCAGAGACACAAACTACTGCGGGAAATCTCCCCATTGTGGGAGGGGCAGAGACACAAACTACCGCAGGAAATCTCCCCATTGTGGGAGGGGCAGAGACACAAACTACTGCAGGAAATCTCCTCATTGTGGGAGGGGCAGAGACACAAACCACCGCAGGAAATCTCACCATTGTGGGAGGGGCAGAGACACAAACTACTGCAGGAAATCTCCCCATTGTGGGAGGGGCAGAGACACAAACTACCGCAGGAAATCTCCCCATTGTGGGAGGGGCAGAGACACAAACTACTGCAGGAAATCTCCTCATTGTGGGAGGGGCAGAGACACAAACTACTGCAGGAAATCTCCCCATTGTGGGAGGGGCAGAGACACAAACCACTGCAGGAAATCTCTCCATTGTGGGAGGGGCAGAGACACAAACTACTGCGGGAAATCTCCCCATTGTGGGAGGGGCAGAGACACAAACTACCGCAGGAAATCTCCCCATTGTGGGAGGGGCAGAGACACAAACTACTGCAGGAAATCTCCTCATTGTGGGAGGGGCAGAGACACAAACCACCGCAGGAAATCTCACCATTGTGGGAGGGGCAGAGACACAAACTACTGCAGGAAATCTCCTCATTGTGGGAGGGGCAGAGACACAAACTACTGCAGGAAATCTCCTCATTGTGGGAGGGGCAGAGACACAAACTACTGCAGGAAATCTCCCCATTGTGGGAGGGGCAGAGACACAAACTACTGCAGGGAAATGTACAGGAATAAAGTAATGTTTGTAGCACATTTATGAGGGGGGGGGGGGGGAGGGGCGCAGAGGATCGCAGCCGCTACTCCTTCCTATGATGAGAATAATTAATAAGTCGCTCTTCCATGTTACTTCATTAGTCGGAAAGCTGAGTCGCCTCCACAGTGAATTATTGCACCGCTGACTCCCACTCAGTGCCCCCCCCCCTCCCCCGCATTCCCGCAATGTCACATCATAATATGAATGACTCACATCACAGCCGCAACCGTGACAAAGAGCGGCACAAGGACGGCTACCCGGGGGGGGTGGGGGAGGAGGGGCACGTGTGCGTCCGTCACCACAGAGACGGCTATGAAAACAAGGGGGGGGGGGCTATAGATGTACAATGAGGGGTCCGAAACATCTCGCTGAACATTGGCGCAATTCTCATCCTTCCCGGAATTTCCAGGGGTCCTTTAAGATCAATAATTAATGACACATCACCGTAATAATACCGCGCCGCCGCCGCCCACCGGGGGCACTGGAGGGTCTTGTTTGGCGGGCCGCCGCCCACCGGGGGCACTGGAGGGTCTTGTTTGGCGGGCCGCCGCCCACCAGGGGCACTGGAGGGTCTTGTTTGGCGGGCCGCCGCCCACCGGGGGCACTGGAGGGTCTTGTTTGGCGGGCCGCCGCCCACCGGGGGCACTGGAGGGTCTTGTTTGGCGGGCCGCCGCCCACCGGGGGCACTGGAGGGTCTTGTTTGGCGGCGCTTTTTGCTGATGATATTACAAAGTGACATCGGAGCGGCCCGGAGATCCAGGAAAATCTCCCGTATTACACAGCCGCGCCGCCGGTTACCAACGTTCCGAATAACCAGCAACTTCTTTTATTATTATTCTGACTCGGTTTGAGAGGCTTGTCTGGGTACAGATGAGGAAGCACTGATGGCCACTGACAAGATGGCACTGATGGGCCCTGGTGGGTGCCACTGATGAGCACTGAAGGGCACTTTTAGGTGTTACTGATAGTTACCACTGATAGTTGGCATTGGTAGGTGGCACTGTGGGCGCTGATAGGTGGCATTGATGGGTGGCACTGATATGTGTTACTGATAGGTACTGGTAGGTGACACTGATGGGCAGCACTGTTGATGAGGCACTGATTGGTGACATTGATAGGTGGCACTGTGGGCTCTGATAGGTGTTACTGATAGGTACCACTGATAGATGGCACTGATAAGATGACACTGATGAGCACTGAAGGGCACTTATAGGTGTTACCACTGATAGATGGCACTGATAGGCGACTCTGATAGTTGACATTGATGGGCATTGGTAGGTGACACTGATGGGCAGCACTGTTGATGAGTCACTGATTGGTGACATTGATAGGTGGCACTGTGGGCTCTGATGGGTGGCACTGATAGGTACCACTGATGGGCACTGATAGGTGTTACTGATAGTTACCACGGATAGGTGGCACTGATAGGTGGCTCTGATAGTCGACACTGATGGACATCGGCAGGCGACACTGATGGGCAGCACTGTTGATGAGGCACTGATTGGTGACATTGATAGGAGGCACTGATGTTACTGATAGTTACTACTGATAGATGGCACTGATGGGCATTGATAGGTGACACCGATGGGCAGCACTGTTGATGAGTCACTGATTGGTGACATTGATAGGTGGCACTGTGGGCTCTGATGGGTGGCACTGATAGGTACCACTAATAGATGGCACTGATAGGTGTTACTGATAGTTACCACGGATAGGTGGCTCTGATAGTCGACACTGATGGACATTGGCAGGCGACACTGATGGGCAGCACTGTTGATGAGGCACTGATTGGTGACATTGATAGGTGGCACTGATAGATGTTACTGATAGTTACTACTGATAGATGGCACTGATGGGCATTGATAGGTGACACCGATGGGCAGCACTGTTGATGAGGCACCGATTGGTGACATTGATAGGTGGCACTGTGGGCTCTGATAGGTGGCACTGATAGGTGGCATTGATAGTTGGCACTGATGGGCACTGGTAGGTGACACTCATGGGCAGCACTGTTGATGAGGCACTGATTAGTGACATTGATAGGTGGCACTGATGAGTGGCATTGTGGGCACTGGTAGATGGCACTGGCAGGTGGCACAGGTGGGCACAGATGATCCCCCCCAAGCACATATCTTCTTACCCCATCCCCCTCCCAACACAAATCTCCCTCTCCCCCCAATTTTCCCTCCTAGAGCACTACTAATTGTTGCCCCTAAAAATTCCACATATCTTCTTACCCCATCCCCCTCCCAACACAAATCTCCCTCTCCCCCCAATTTTCCCTCCTAGAGCACTACTAATCACCTGTTGCCCCTCAAATTCCACCTTAAAACACAAACCCCCCTCCCCCACCCCACATGATAAAACAATACCCAGGGCAGCCGACTCTCCTGCCCACCCCTTGTCCCAGGTCTGCTCCTGCAGATCCAGCAGTAAGACGCAGGGGTAGGCAACGTGTGGCCCTCCAGCTGTTGCACAACTACAAGTCCCATCAACCTTGCAATGCCTCATGGGAAATTCCACAACAGCTGGAGCGCCACAGGTTGCCTCCCCCTGAATTAGAGTATTGAGACAAACCATTTACCACTGACAGGGGTGCTTACAATGTCCATCTTTTAGGCTAGGTTCAGCGAGTGGCTGTGACTGCAAGACATGGGGTGAATCGCACCTGTCCCCGCACCGCACCCGTCCCCGCACCGCACCTGTCCCGCCCCGCACCTGTCCCCGCACCTGTCCCCGCACCGCACCTGTCCCCGCACCGCACCTGTCCCCGCACCTGTCCCCGCACCTGGCCCCGCACCTGTCCCCGCCCCGCACCTGTCCCCGCACCTGTCCCCGCACCGCACCGCACCTGTCCCCGCACCGCACCTGTCCCCCGCACCTGTCCCCGCACCGCACCTGTCCCCTCACCGCACCTGTCCCCGCACCGCACCTGTCCCCGCACCGCACCTGTCCCCGCACCTGTCCCCGCACCGCACCTGTCCCCGCACCGCACCTGTCCCCGCACCGCACCAGTCCCCGCACCTGTCCCCGCACCGCACCTGTCCCCGCACCTGTCCCCGCACAGCACCTGTCCCCGCACCTGTCCCCGCACAGCACCTGTCCCCGCACCGCACCTGTCCCCGCACCTGCAACCACCACCAGGGATGTACTGGCCATCGGGACTACCGGGAGTTTCCCGGTGGGCCGATGGCTCAGTGGGACATTTTTTTAAATGGAGACCCCCCTCTGTCTCTCAGTCCCCCCTCTTTTAGCCTCCTCCTCTGTCTCTCAGCCCCTCTCTATCTCTCAGCTCTCCTCCTCTGTCTCTCAGACCCCCCCCCCTCTGTCTCTCAGCCCTCACCCTCTTTTAGCCCCTCCTCTGTCTTTTAGCCCCTCCTCTGTCTCTTAGCCCCCCCTCTGTCTCTCAGACCCCTCCTCTTTCTCTCAGTCCTCCCCCTCTTTTAGCCCCTCCTCTGTCTCTCAGTCACAGACCCCTCTGTCTCTTAGCCCCTCCTCTGTCTCTCAGACCGCTCCTCTGTCTCTCAGACCCCTCCTCTGTCTCTCAGCTCCCCCCCTCTGTCTCTCAGCTCCCCCCCTCTGTCTCTCAGCTCCCCCCTCTGTCTCTCAGCTCCCCCCTCTGTCTCTCAGCTCCCCCCTCTGTCTCTCAGCTCTTCTCCTCTGTCTCTCAGCTCCCCCCTCTGTCTCTCAGCTCCCCCCCCCTCTGTCTCTCAGCTCCCCCCCTCTGTCTCTCAGCTCCCCCCCTCTGTCTCTCAGCTCCCCCCCTCTGTCTCTCAGCTCCCCCCCTCTGTCTCTCTCTCCTCTCTCCTCTGTCTCTCAGCTCCCTCCTCTGTCTCTCAGCTCCCCCCCTCTGTCTCTCAGCTCCCCCCCTCTGTCTCTCAGCTCCCCCCCTCTGTCTCTCAGCTCTCCTCCTCTGTCTCTCAGACCCCTCCTTTGTCTCTCAGTCCTCCCCCTCTTTTAGCCCCTCCTCTGTCTCTCAGTCACAGACCCCTCTGTCTCTTAGCCCCTCCTCTCGTCTCTCAGACCGCTCCTCTGTCTCTCAGACCCCTCCTCTGTCTCTCAGCTCCCCCCCTCTGTCTCTCAGCTCCCCCCCTCTGTCTCTCAGCTCCCCCCCCTCTGTCTCTCAGCTCCCCCCTCTGTCTCTCAGCTCCCCCCTCTGTCTCTCAGCTCCCCCCCTCTGTCTCTCAGCTCTTCTCCTCTGTCTCTCAGCTCCCCCCTCTGTCTCTCAGCTCTTCTCCTCTGTCTCTCAGCTCCCCCCCTCTGTCTCTCAGCTCCCCCCCTCTGTCTCTCAGCTCCCCCCCTCTGTCTCTCAGCTCCCCCCCTCTGTCTCTCAGCTCCCCCCCTCTGTCTCTCAGCTCCCCCCCTCTGTCTCTCAGCTCTCCTCCTCTGTCTCTCAGCTCTCCTCCTCTGTCTCTCAGCTCCCCCCCTCTGTCTCTCAGCTCCCCCCCCTCTGTCTCTCAGCTCCCCCCCTCTGTCTCTCAGCTCTCTCTCCTCTGTCTCTCAGACCCCTCCTTTGTCTCTCAGCTCTCCTCCTCTGTCTCTCAGCTCTCCTCCTCTGTCTCTCAGCTCCCTCTGTCTCTCAGCTCTCCTCCTCTGTTTCTCAGCTCCCTCTGTCTCTCAGCTCTCCCCCTCTGTCTCTTAGCCCCTCCTCTGTCTCTTAGACCCCTCCTCTGTCTCTCAGGCCCCCCCCTCTGTCTCTCAGCTCCCCCCCCTCTGTCTCTCAGCTCCCCCCCCTCTGTCTCTCTCAGCTCCCCCCCTCTGTCTCTCAGCTCCCCCCCCTCTGTCTCTCAGCTCCCCCCCCTCTGTCTCTCAGCTCCCCCCCTCTGTCTCTCAGCTCTCCTCCGTCTCTGAGCTCTCCTCCTCTGTCTCTCAGCTCCCCCCTCTGTCTCTCAGCTCTCCTCCGTCTCTCAGCTCCCCCCTCTGTCTCTCAGCTCCCCCCCTCTGTCTCTCAGCTCTCCTCCTCTGTCTGTCAGACCCCTCCTCTGTCTCTCAGCTCTCCTCCTCTGTCTCTCAGCTCTCCTCCTCTGTCTCTCAGCTCTCCTCCTCTGTCTCTCAGCTCTCCTCCTCTGTCTCTCAGCTCCCCTCCCTCTGTCTCTCAGCTCTCCTCCTCTGTCTCTCAGCTCCCCTCCTCTGTCTCAGCTCCCCCCCTCTGTCTCTCAGCTTCCCCCCTCTGTCTCTCAGCTCCCCCCCTCTGTCTCTCAGCTCCCCTCCTCTGTCTCTCAGCTCTCCTCCTCTGTCTCTCAGCTCCCCCCTCTGTCTCTCAGCTCCCCCCCCTCCTCTGTCTCTCAGCTCTCCTCCTCTGTCTCTCAGCTCCCCCCCCTCTGTCTCTCAGCTCCCCCTCCTCTGTCTCTCAGCTCCCCCCCCTCCTCTGTCTCTCAGCTCCCCCTCCCCCTGTCTCTCAGCTCCCCTCCTCTGTCTCTCAGCTCCCCTCCTCTGTTTCTCAGCTCCCCTCCTCTGTCTCTCAGCTCCCCTCCTCTGTCTCTCAGCTCTCCTCCTCTGTCTCTCAGCTCCCCCCTCTGTCTCTCAGCTCCCCTCCTCTGTCTCTCAGCTCCCCCCTCTGTCTCTCAGCTCTCCTCCTCTGTCTCTCAGCTCTCCTCCTCTGTCTCTCAGCTCCCCCCCCCTCTGTCTCTCAGCTCCCCCCTCTGTCTCTCAGCTCCCCTCCTCTGTCTCTCAGCTCCCCCCCTCTGTCTCTCAGCTCCCCCCCTCTGTCTCTCAGCTCCCCCCCCTCTGTCTCTCAGCTCCCCCCTCTGTCTCTCAGCTCCCCCCCTCTGTCTCTGAGCTCTCCTCCTCTGTCTCTCAGCTCCCCCCTCTGTCTCTCAGCTCTCCTCCGTCTCTCAGCTCCCCCCTCTGTCTCTCAGCTCCCCCCCCTCTGTCTCTCAGCTCTCCTCCTCTGTCTGTCAGACCCCTCCTCTGTCTCTCAGCTCTCCTCCTCTGTCTCTTAGCTCTCCTCCTCTGTCTCTCAGCTCCCCTCCCTCTGTCTCTCAGCTCTCCTCCTCTGTCTCTCAGCTCCCCTCCTCTGTCTCTCAGCTCCCCCCTCTGTCTCTCAGATTCCCCCCTCTGTCTCAGCTCCCCCCTCTGTCTCTCAGCTTCCCCCCTCTGTCTCTCAGCTCCCCCCTCTGTCTCTCAGCTCCCCCCCCTCTGTCTCTCAGCTCCCCCCCCTCTGTCTCTCTCAGCTCCCCCCCCTCTGTCTCTCTCAGCTCCCCCCTCTGTCTCTCAGCTCCCCCCCTCTGTCTCTGAGCTCTCCCTCCTCTGTCTCTCAGCTCCCCCCTCTGTCTCTCAGCTCTCCTCCGTCTCTCAGCTCCCCCCTCTGTCTCTCAGCTCCCCCCCCCTCTGTCTCTCAGCTCTCCTCCTCTGTCTGTCAGACCCCTCCTCTGTCTCTCAGCTCTCCTCCTCTGTCTCTTAGCTCTCCTCCTCTGTCTCTCTCTCTCCCCTCTGTCTCTCAGCTCCCTCCCCCTGTCTCTCAGCTCTCCTCCTCTGTCTCTCAGCTCCCCTCCTCTGTCTCTCAGCTCCCCTCCTCTGTCTCTCAGCTCCCCCCTCTGTCTCTCAGCTTCCCCCCTCTGTCTCAGCTCCCCCCTCTGTCTCTCAGCTTCCCCCCTCTGTCTCTCAGCTCCCCCCTCTGTCTCTCAGCTCCTCTCCTCTGTCTCTCAGCTCCTCTCCTCTGTCTCTCAGCTCCCCCCCTCTGTCTCTCAGCTCCCCTCCTGTCTCTCAGCTCTCCTCCTCTGTCTCTCAGCTCCCCCCTCTGTCTCTCAGCTCCCCCTCCTCTGTCTCTCAGCTCTCCTCCTCTGTCTCTCAGCTCCCCCCCTCTGTCTCTCAGCTCCCCCCCTCTGTCTCTCAGTCAGCTCCCCTCCTCTGTCTCTCAGCTCCCCTCCTCTGTCTCTCAGCTCCCCTCCTCTCTCAGCTCCCCTCCTCTGTCTCTCAGCTCCCCTCCTCTGTCTCTCAGCTCTCCTCCTCTGTCTCTCAGCTCCCCCCTCTGTCTCTCAGCTCCCCCCTCTGTCTCTCAGCTCCCCTCCTCTGTCTCTCAGCTCCCCCCTCTGTCTCTCAGCTCTCCTCCTCTGTCTCTCAGCTCTCCTCCTCTGTCTCTCAGCTCCCCCCCCTCTGTCCTCTTGTCTCAGCTCCCCCCTCCTGTCTCTCAGCTCCCCTCCTCTGTCTCTCAGCTCCCTCCTCTGTCTCTCAGCTCCCCCCCCTCTGTCTCTCAGCTCCCCCCCCCTCTGTCTCTCAGCTCCCCCCCCCCTCTGTCTCTCAGCTCCCCCCTCTGTCTCTCAGCTCCCCTCCTCTGTCTCTCAGCTCCCCCCTCTGTCTCTCAGCTCTCCTCCTCTGTCTCTCAGCTCTCCTCCTCCTGTCTCTCAGCTCTCCTCCTCTGTCTCTCAGCTCTCTCCTCCTCCGTCTCTCAGCTCCCCCCTCTGTCTCTCAGCTCCCCCCTCTGTCTCTCAGCTCCCCTCCTCTGTCTCTCAGCTCCCCCCTCTGTCTCTCAGCTCTCCTCCCTCTGTCTCTCAGCTCCCCCCTCTGTCTCTCAGCTCCCCCCTCTGTCTCTCAGCTCCCCCCTCTGTCTCTCAGCTCCCCTCCTCTGTCTCTCAGCTCCCCTCCTCTGTCTCTCAGCTCCCCCCCTCTGTCTCTCAGTTCCCCCCTCTGTCTCTCAGCTCCCCTCCTCTGTCTCTCAGCTCCCCCCCTCTGTCTCTCAGCTCCCCCCCTCTGTCTCTCAGCTCCCCCCTCTGTCTCTCAGCTCCCCTCCTCTGTCTCTCAGCTCCCCCCCTCTGTCTCTCAGCTCCCCCCCTCTGTCTCTCAGCTCCCCCCTCTGTCTCTCAGCTCCCCCTCTGTCTCTCAGCTCTCCCCCCTCTGTCTCTCAGCTCTCCCCCCTCTGTCTCTCACTCTCTCCCCCCCTCTGTCTCTCAGCTCTCCCCCCTCTGTCTCTCAGCTCTCCTCTGTCTCTCAGCTACCCCCCCTCTGTCTCTCAGCTCCCCCCCCCTCTGTCTCTCAGCTCCCCCCCCTCTGTCTCTCAGCTCCCCCCCTCTGTCTCTCAGCTCTCCCCCCTCTGTCTCTCAGCTCTCCCCCCTCTGTCTCTCAGCTCCCCCCCCTCTGTCTCTCAGCTCTCCCCCCTCTGTCTCCCAGCTCCCCCCCCCTCTGTCTCTCAGCTCTCCCCCCTCTGTCTCCCAGCTCCCCCCCCTCTGTCTCTCAGCTCTCCCCCTCTGTCTCTCAGCTCCCCCCCTCTGTCTCTCAGCTCCCCCCCTCTGTCTCTCAGCTCCCCCCCTCTGTCTCTCAGACCCCTCCTCTGTCTCTCAGCTCCCGCAGCATTTTATTGAATTAAAGTGGGCCGGTCTGGATGAAGTCCAGCCCTGACCACGACCAGCTAAACCGCGCCGCTCCTTCGCAGCAACGTTTTCGGAAATACCTCAATGAGAGAAGTATTTTGCATCTTGGCCACTAGATGGGGCCGATGATCATAGAAATGATTACATTATTATCTTATAATGTTTTATAAATCGTGGGCCGGATTCACGAAGGAATTACGCCGGCGTGTCTGCAGATACACGGGCGTAATTCGAATTTCCCGCTGGCGTGTCATTGTTTTCTATCCAGAAAACAAGATACGCGGGGTTTACGCTAAGGTCCAACTGGCGCAAGTCTCTTACGCCGTCGTATCTTAGATGCATATTTACGCCGGCCGCTAGGTGGCTTTCCCGTGTAAAATATGCAAATGAGCGCAATACGCCGACTCCCGAACGTACGCCCGGCCTGCGCATTTGTTTTTACGTTGTTTGCGTTCGCGTAGGTCCGGCGTGATGTTACCCCTGCTGTATGAGGCGCAGCCAATGTTAAGTGTGGACGGCGTTCCGGCGTAATTTTTCCCGTCGTTTGCGTAAAACGTTCGCGAATAAGGCTTTGCGTAAGTGACGTTCGCGTCGTTTTCATTGACCGTTTCCGACGTGATTTGGAGCATGCGCACTGGGCTACGTTCAGGCCCGGCGCCTGCGCAGTTCGTTCGGCGCGCCGTGACGCGCTTCATTTAAATGAAACACGCCCCCTACCCAGCCGAATTTGAATTAGGCCGGGGCCATTTACGCTACGCCGCCGCAGCTTTACAGGCAAGTGCTTTGTGAATACGGCACTTGCCCCGTAGACGTTGCGGAGGCGTGGCGTAAATGGGATACGCTACGCCCGCACGTTTTTACGCGGCCGTACCTGAATCTAGCCCGGTGACGTGTCTCTAAACCCAAAACCAGAAATGGGACGTATTGCAGATAAGGAGTCCTTGGTGTGGCGACCGCCTTTGTTTTTATTTTATTTTTTTTGTAAAGATTCCATTGCTTTATTGTCTCCTGGGAATCCTGCAAATGACATTCTTCTGGGTGGCTACGTCACTCCTTCACCGTATCTGTGGAGGGAGCGATGGTTGCCACCCTAGGAGAGAGCTGAGGAGGGAGACGTTCTCGGATGGATCTCACAGGAAGTGACACGGGCACCGCATTCCTGGCAGGTTCAACAGAACTTCTCTGGACTAATTGCCTACTGGGCACTTTTACCCCCCTTTACCCCATTCCTTTACCCCGACCACCAGTGTCGGGGTCATTTTTCCCACTGACCTTTACGAAGGGGGTTCTTCAAGACCTGAAAAATGATTTTAGGGGTTCCTCGGGGGAGGAGAAAAGCCGCATTACAGTGTCCCCGAGTCTGCTGGGGCCTGTGACATCCCATCCAAGATGGCGGCACCCGGCGGCAGTCTTGGGACATGGGGTACATTCGATGCACATTCCATCCTAATGGAAGAAATGATCGGCCTCTTTAAATCCCGCGGCTCGGGGCGGAGCGCCTCCAGATAAAAAAAAAAAAAAAAAAATTTGCTTCGGCAAATTGTCACACCGATTCCATGCCCAGGAAGACGCCGTCCCCATATAAAGCAGCCTATTACCGTCGCCATGGCAACTGGAGCAGCCTGACACAAATAAGTCCCATTCCCGTGAGCGTCGGAGAGGAGGATGTCGCGGTGACTCACCGGAACGCCATTTCCAAGAAGGCGATTGAAGGGAAAGATCGATTTTCATGCGTAGTACAGAAAACAGAACATACAACGCAAAAACGCAACGCAACACAATGCAAAGCAACGCAACACAACGCAAAACAACGCAACACAACACAGCACAACACAAAGCAACACAACGCAAAAACACAACGCAACGCCACACAATGCAAAACAACGCAAAGCAACGCAAAGCAAAGCAACACAACGCAATGCAACACAACGAAACACAACGCAAAGCAACGCAAAGCAACGCAACACAACGCAATGCAACACAACGAAACACAACGCAAAGCAACACAACACAACGCAAAGCAACACAACGCAAAAACACAACGCAACGCCACACAATGCAAAACAACGCAAAGCAACACAACGCAACGCAAAGCAACACAACGCAAAGCAACACAACGCAAAGCAACGCAACACAACGCAACGCAACACAACGCAACACAACACAACGCAAAGCAACACAACGCAAAGCAACGCAACACAACGCAAAGCAACACAACGCAAAGCAACACAACGCAAAGCAACGCAACGCAACACAACGCAAAGCAACACAACGCAAAGCAACGCAACACAACACAACGCAAAAACACAACGCAATGCAATGCAATGCAAAACAACGCAAAGCAACACAATGCAACACAAGGCAACACAACGCAAAAACACATCGCAACGCAATGCAACGCAACACAACTCAAAGCAACACAACGCAAAACAACACAAAGCAACGCAACACAACACCGGCAAAATACCCAGAGAAACAGCACAGCAGCCAATCGTTGTATTATCATTTCTAGGGACGCGTTGATGCGGTAATGGCACAAATCTGCAATTTACTCTCAGTATTGACCTGAAAGAGCCGCAACCCCATCACCTTCACAACCTATTCATGGATGTCCAAAAAAGTCTTTACTTCTATACCAGCGTTCTCCAAACTGAGGCCCGGAGCCTGGGGGCCAGATGTGACCCTTTGGTTGCCTTTATCCAGCCCTTGGGGCACTATTCCTCCCACTGACACCAATGATGGGACACTATTCCTCCCACTGACACCAATGATGGGACACTATTCCTCCCACTGACACCAATGATGGGACACTATTCCTCCCACTGACACCAATGATGAGGCACTATTCCTCCCACTGACACCAATGATGGGACAGTATTCCTCCCACTGATACCAATGATGGGGCACTATTCCCCCCCACTGACACCAATGATGGGACACTATTCCTCCCACTGACACCAATGATGGGACACTATTCCTCCCACTGATACCAATGATGGGACACTATTCCTCCCACTGATACCAATGATGGGACACTATTCCTCCCACTGATACCAATGATGGGGTACTATTCCTCCCACTGACACCAATGATGGGACACTATTCCTCCCACTGACACCAATGATGGGACACTATTCCTCCCACTGATACCAATGATGGGACACTATTCCTCCCACTGATACCAATGACGGGACACTATTCCTCCCACTGATACCAATGATGGGACACTATTCCTCCCACTGATACCAATGATGGGGTACTATTCCTCCCACTGACACCAATGATGGGACACTATTCCTCCCACTGACACCCATGATGGGACACTATTCCTCCCACTGATACCAATGATGGGACACTATTCCCCCCACTGACACCAATGATGGGACACTATTCCTCCCACTGATACCAATGATGGGACACTATTCCTCCCACTGACACCAATGATGGGACACTATTCCTCCCACTGACACCAATGATGGGACACTATTCCTCCCACTGACACCAATGATGGGACACTATTCCTCCCACTGATACCAATGATGGGACACTATTCCTCCCACTGATACCAATGATGGGGCACTATTCCCCCCCACCTGACACCAATGATGGGACACTATTCCTCCCACTGACACCAATGATGGGACACTATTCCTCCCACTGACACCAATGATGGGACACTATTCCTCCCACTGACACCAATGATGGGACACTATTCCTCCCACTGATACCAATGATGGGACACTATTCCTCCCACTGATACCAATGATGGGGCACTATTCCCCCCCCACTGACACCAATGATGGGACACTATTCCTCCCACTGACACCAATGATGGGACACTATTCCTCCCACTGACACCAATGATGGGACACTATTCCCCCCACTGATACCAATGATGGGACACTATTCCTCCCACTGATACCAATGATGGGACACTATTCCTCCCACTAACACCAATGATGGGACACTATTCCTCCCACTGATACCAATGATGGGGCACTATTCCCCCCCACTGACACCAATGATGGGACACTATTCCTCCCACTGATACCAATGATGGGACACTATTCCTCCCACTGATACCAATGATGGGGCACTATTCCTCCCACTGACACCAATGATGGGACACTATTCTTCCCGCTGACACCAATGATGGGACACTATTCCTCCCACTGACACCAATGATGGGACACTATTCCTCCCACTGATACCAATGATGGGACACTATTCCTCCCACTCATACCAATGATGGGACACTATTCCTCCCACTGACACCAATGATGGGACACTATTCCTCCCACTGATACCAATGATGGGACACTATTCCTCCCACTGATACCAATGATGGGACACTATTCCTCACACTGATACCAATGATGGGACACTATTCCTCCCAATAACACCAATGATGGGACACTATTCCTCCCACTGATACCAATGATGGGGCACTATTCCCCCCCACTGACACCAATGATGGGACACTATTCCTCCCACTGACACCAATGATGGGACACTATTCCTCCCACTGACACCAATGATGGGACACTATTCCTCCCACTGATACCAATGATGGGACACTATTCCTCCCACTGATACCAATGATGGGACACTATTCCTCCCACTGATACCAATGATGGGGCACTATTCCCCCCCACTGACACCAATGATGGGACACTATTCCTCCCACTGACACCAATGATGGGACACTATTCCTCCCACTGATACCAATGATGGGACACTATTCCTCCCACTGATACCAATGATGGGACACTATTCCTCCCACTGATACCAATGATGGGACACTATTCCCCCCCACTGATACCAATGATGGGACACTATTCCTCCCACTGACACCAATGATGGGACACTATTCCTCCCACTGACACCAATGATGTGACACTATTCCTCCCACTGACACCAATGATGGGACACTATTCCTCCCACTGATACCAATGATGGGACACTATTCCTCCCACTGACACCAATGATGGGACACTATTCCTCCCACTGATACCAATGATGGGACACTATTCCTCCCACTGATACCAATGATGGGACACTATTCCTCCCACTGATACCAATGATGGGACACTATTCCTCCCACTGATACCAATGATGGGGTACTATTCCTCCCACTGACACCAATGATGGGACACTATTCCTCCCACTGACACCCATGATGGGACACTATTCCTCCCACTGATACCAATGATGGGACACTATTCCCCCCACTGACACCAATGATGGGACACTATTCCTCCCACTGATACCAATGATGGGACACTATTCCTCCCACTGACACCAATGATGGGACACTATTCCTCCCACTGATACCAATGATGGGACACTATTCCTCCCACTGATACCAATGATGGGGTACTATTCCTCCCACTGATACCAATGATGGGACACTATTCCTCCCACTGATACCAATGATGGGGTACTATTCCTCCCACTGACACCAATGATGGGACACTATTCCTCCCACTGACACCAATGATGGACACTATTCCTCCCACTGACAATGATGGGGTACTATTCCTCCCACTGACACTATTCCTCCCATACCAATGATGGGACACTATTCCTCCCACTGATACCAATGATGGGACACTATTCCTCCCACTGATACCAATGATGGGACACTATTCCTCCCACTGATACCAATGATGGGGTACTATTCCTCCCACTGACACCAATGATGGGACACTATTCCTCCCACTGACACCAATGATGGGACACTATTCCTCCCACTGATACCAATGATGGGACACTATTCCTCCCACTGATACCAATGATGGGGTACTATTCCTCCCACTGACACCAATGATGGGACACTATTCCTCCCACTGACACCAATGATGGGACACTATTCCTCCCACTGATACCAATGATGGGACACTATTCCTCCCACTGATACCAATGATGGGACACTATTCCTCCCAATGTCACCAACAAAAGGGCACAATACATGGCTCACTGTGTTCATTCAGGAACAGGAAAGGGGGGGCAGTAAAAGAGATCCCCCATGCAGCTGCTGGTGGGGGAGGAGGGAAGCTGGCAGTGCTGTGGGGGAAGCGACACACAGGGGGGCCCGGACAGCAATAGAAGGGGTGCATATACTACAGCCAATCATTTTGCATTGCAGCCGGAGGGAGGGAGAGGAAGAGGAGCTGTCAGCCCTGCAGTGGGAGACAGTAGAGGATCAGGGTCTGCAATCAGGCAGTATATCCAGCCCTCCTGCTCAGCGGGTGCCGGGGCCCCCCTTTTGAACTGATGGGCCCCCGGGCCCAGTACAGGAGGGCTGGTTGTACTGCCTTATCAGCCTCCCTGTCATCCACCTTGGACTGACAGGTAACAGAGTAACTTCAACCACCGTGGCAATACCACAACATTCCTCTAGGTGGCGGAAGATGCATTGAATAGCAACATCTGGGATCCTCAAGACTCTCCTATCTGTAGTAGGAAAAAATTGTACGGGGGACAGAAAAAACTGGAGTGTAGGGGGGACAGAGGGAACTGGAGTGTAGGGGGGACAGCGGGAACTGGAGTGTAGGGGGGACAGAGGGAACTGGAGTGTATGGGGGGACAGAGGGAACTGGAGTGTAGGGGGGACAGAGGGAACTGGAGTGTAGGGGGGGAAAGAGGGAACTGGAGTGTATGGGGGGACAGAGGGAACTGGAGTGTAGGGGGACAGAGGGAACTGGAGTGTATGGGGGGACAGAGGGAACTGGAGTGTAGGGGGGACAGAGGGAACTGGAGTGTAGGGGGGACAGCGGGAACTGGAGTGTAGGGGGGACAGAGGGAACTGGAGTGTATGGGGGGACAGAGGGAACTGGAGTGTAGGGGGGACAGCGGGAACTGGAGTGTAGGGTGGGGGGACAGAGGGAACTGGAGTGTAGGGGGGACAGAGGGAACTGGAGTGGTGTAGGGGGGACAGAGGGAACTGGAGTGTAGGGGGACAGAGGGAACTGGAGTGTAGGGGGGACAGAGGGAACTGGAGTGTAGGGGGGACAGAGGGAACTGGAGTGTAGGGGGGACAGAGGGAACTGGAGTAGACAGTAGGGGGGACAGAGAAAACTGGAGTGTAGGGGGGACAGAGGGAACTGGAGTGTAGGGGGGACAGCGGGAACTGGAGTGTAGGGGGGACAGAGGGAACTGGAGTGTAGGGGGGACAGAGGGAACTGGAGTGTAGGGGGGACAGCGGGAACTGGAGTGTAGGGGGGACAGCGGGAACTGGAGTGTAGGGGGGACAGCGGGAACTGGAGTGTAGGGGGGACAGCGGGAACTGGAGTGTAGGGGGGACAGCGGGAACTGGAGTGTAGGGGGGACAGAGGGAACTGGAGTGTAGGGGGGACAGCGGGAACTGGAGTGTAGGGGGGACAGAGGGAACTGGAGTGTAGGGGGACAGAGGGAACTGGAGTGTAGGGGGACAGTGGGGACCGGAGTGTAGGGAGGACAGCGGGAACTGGAGTGTAGGGGGGACGGGAGAGGGAACTGGAGTGTATGGGGGGACAGAGGGAACTGGAGTGTAGGGGGGACAGAGGGAACTGGAGTGTAGGGGGGGGGGACAGCGGGAACTGGAGTGTAGGGGGGACAGCGGGAACTGGAGTGTAGGGGGGACAGAGAAAACTTGAGTGTATGGGGGGACAGAGGGAACTGGAGTGTAGGGGGGACAGCGGGAACTGGAGTGTAGGGGGGACAGAGGGAACTGGAGGGAGTGTAGGGGGGACAGCGGGGACCGGAGTGTAGGGAGGACAGCGGGAACTGGAGTGTAGGGGGGACAGAGGGAACTGGAGTGTATGGGGGGACAGAGGGAACTGGAGTGTAGGGGGGACAGAGGGAACTGGAGTGTATGGGGGGACAGAGGGAACTGGAGTGTAGGGGGGACAGCGGGAACTGGAGTGTAGGGGGGACAGGGGACTGAGTGTAGGGGGGCAGAGGGAACTGGAGTGTAGGGGGGACAGAGGGAACTGGAGTGTAGGGGGGACAGGGGACTGGAGAGGGGGGACAGAAAAAACTGGAGTGTAGGGGGGGGGGACAGAGGGAACTGGAGTGTAGGGGGGACAGAAAAAACTGGAGTGTAGGGGGGACAGAGGGAACTGGAGTGTAGGGGGACAGAGGGAACTGGAGTGTATGGGGGGACAGAGGGAACTGGAGTGTAGGGGGGACAGAGGGAACTGGAGTGTAGGGGGGACAGAGGGAACTGGAGTGTATGGGGGGACAGAGGGAACTGGAGTGTAGGGGGGACAGAGGGAACTGGAGTGTATGGGGGGACAGAGGGAACTGGAGTGTAGGGGGGACAGAAAAAACTGGAGTGTAGGGGGGACAGAGGGAACTGGAGTGTAGGGGGGACAGAGGGAACTGGAGTGTATGGGGGGACAGAGGGAACTGGAGTGTAGGGGGACAGAGGGAACTGGAGTGTATGGGGGGACAGAGGGAACTGGAGTGTAGGGGGGACAGAGGGAACTGGAGTGTAGGGGGGACAGAGGGAACTGGAGTGTAGGGGGGACAGAGGGAACTGGAGTGTAGGGGGGACAGAGGGAACTGGAGTGTATGGGGGGACAGAGGGAACTGGAGTGTAGGGGGGACAGAGGGAACTGGAGTGTATGGGGGGACAGAGGGAACTGGAGTGTAGGGGGGACAGAAAAAAACTGGAGTGTAGGGGGGACAGAGGGAACTGGAGTGTAGGGGGGACAGCGGGAACTGGAGTGTAGGGGGGACAGAGGGAACTGGAGTGTAGGGGGGACAGCGGGAACTGGAGTGTAGGGGGGACAGAGGGAACTGGAGTGTAGGGGGACAGCGGGAACTGGAGTGTAGGGGGGACAGAGAAAACTGGAGTGTATGGGGGGACAGAGGGAACTGGAGTGTAGGGGGGACAGCGGGAACTGGAGTGTAGGGGGGACAGAGGGAACTGGAGTGTAGGGGGGACAGAGGGAACTGGAGTGTAGGGGGGGGGGGACAGCGGGAACTGGAGTGTAGGGGGGACAGCGGGAACTGGAGTGTAGGGGGGACAGCGGGAACTGGAGTGTAGGGGGGACAGCGGGAACTGGAGTGTAGGGGGGACAGCGGGAACTGGAGTGTAGGGGGGACAGAGGGAACTGGAGTGTAGTGGGGGGGACAGCGGGAACTGGAGTGTAGGGGGGACAGAGGGAACTGGAGTGTAGGGGGGACAGAGGGAACTGGAGTGTAGGTGGGGTGGGGGGGACAGCGGGAACTGGAGTGGAGTGTAGGGGGGACAGCGGGAACTGGAGTGTAGGGGGGACAGCGGGAACTGGAGTGTAGGGGGGGACAGCGGGAACTGGAGTGTAGGGGGGACAGCGGGAACTGGAGTGTAGGGGGACAGAGGGAACTGGAGTGTAGGGGGGACAGCGGGAACTGGAGTGTAGGGGGGACAGAGAAAACTGGAGTGTATGGGGGACAGAGGGAACTGGAGTGTAGGGGGGACAGCGGGAACTGGAGTGTAGGGGGGACAGAGGGAACTGGAGTGTAGGGGGGACAGCGGGGACCGGAGTGTAGGGAGGACAGCGGGAACTGGAGTGTAGGTGGGGGGACAGGGGAGGGAACTGGAGTAGGGGGACAGAGGGAACTAGTGTGTGTGGGGGGACAGAGGGAACTGGAGTGTAGGGGGGACAGAGGGAACTGGAGTGTAGGGGGGACAGCGGGAACTGGAGTGTAGGGGGGACAGCGGGAACTGGAGTGTAGGGGGGACAGAGAAAACTGGAGTGTATGGGGGGACAGAGGGAACTGGAGTGTAGGGGGGACAGCGGGAACTGGAGTGTAGGGGGGACAGAGGGAACTGGAGTGTAGGGGGGACAGCGGGGACCGGAGTGTAGGGAGGACAGCGGGAACTGGAGTGTAGGGGGGACAGAGGGAACTGGAGTGTATGGGGGGGACAGAGGGAACTGGAGTGTAGGGGGGACAGAGGGAACTGGAGTGTAGGGGGGACAGCGGGAACTGGAGTGTAGGGGGGACAGCGGGGAACTGGAGTGTAGGGGGGACAGCGGGAACTGGAGTGTAGGGGGGACAGAGGGAACTGGAGTGTAGGGGGGACAGAGGGAACTGGAGTGTAGGGGGGACAGAGGGAACTGGAGTGTAGGGGGGACAGCGGGAACTGGAGTGTAGGGGGGACAGCGGGAACTGGAGTGTAGGGGGGACAGCGGGAACTGGAGTGTAGGGGGGACAGAGAAAACTCGAGTGTATGGGGGGACAGAGGGAACTGGAGTGTAGGGGGGACAGCGGGAACTGGAGTGTAGGTGGGGGGACAGCGGGAACTGGAGTGTAGGGGGGACAGCGGGAACTGGAGTGTAGGGGGGACAGAGAAAACTGGAGTGTATGGGGGGACAGAGGGAACTGGAGTGTATGGGGGGACAGAGGGAACTGGAGTGTAGGGGGGACAGAGGGAACTGGAGTGTAGGGGGGACAGAGGGAACTGGAGTGTAGGGGGGACAGCGGGAACTGGAGTGTATGGGGGGACAGAGGGAACTGGAGTGTAGGGGGGACAGAGGGAACTGGAGTGTAGGGGGGACAGAGGGAACTGGAGTGTAGGGGGGACAGAGAAAACTCTAGTGTAGGGGGGACAGAGGGAACTGGAGTGTAGGGGGGGAGGGGTGGGGGGGACAGCGGGAACTGGAGTGTAGGGGGGACAGAGGGAACTGGAGTGTAGGGGGGACAGCGGGAACTGGAGTGTAGGGGGGACAGCGGGAACTGGAGTGTAGGGGGGACAGCGGGAACTGGAGTGTAGGGGGGACAGCGGGAACTGGAGTGTAGGGGGGACAGAGAAAACTCGAGTGTATGGGGGGACAGAGGGAACTGGAGTGTAGGGGGGACAGCGGGAACTGGAGTGTAGGGGGGACAGCGGGAACTGGAGTGTAGGGGGGACAGCGGGAACTGGAGTGTAGGGGGGACAGAGAAAACTGGAGTGTATGGGGGGACAGAGGGAACTGGAGTGTATGGGGGGACAGAGGGAACTGGAGTGTAGGGGGGACAGAGGGAACTGGAGTGTAGGGGGGACAGCGGGGGAACTGGAGTGTAGGGGGGACAGCGGGAACTGGAGTGTATGGGGGGACAGAGGGAACTGGAGTGTATGGGGGGACAGAGGGAACTGGAGTGTAGGGGGGACAGAGAGGGAAACTGGAGTGTATGGGGGGACAGAGGGAACTGGAGTGTAGGGGGGACAGCGGGAACTGGAGTGTAGGGGGGACAGAGGGAACTGGAGTGTAGGGGGGACAGCGGGGACCGGAGTGTAGGGAGGACAGCGGGAACTGGAGTGCAGGGGGGACAGAGAAAACTGGAGTGTAGGGGGGACAGAGGGAACTGGAGTGTAGGGGGGGACAGAGGGAACTGGAGTGTATGGGGGGACAGAGGGAACTGGAGTGTAGGGGGGACAGAGGGAACTGGAGTGTAGGGGGGACAGCGGGAACTGGAGTGTAGGGGGGACAGAGGGAACTGGAGTGTAGGGGGGACAGAGAAAACTGGAGTGTATGGGGGGACAGAGGGAACTGGAGTGTATGGAGGGGGGGACAGAGGGAACTGGAGTGTAGGGGGGACAGCGGCGGGAACTGGAGTGTAGGGGGGACAGAGGGAACTGGAGTGTAGGGGGGACAGAGGGAACTGGAGTGTAGGGGGGACAGCGGGGACCGGAGTGTAGGGAGGACAGCGGGGACCGGAGTGTAGGGGGGACAGCGGGGACCGGAGTGTAGGGAGGACAGCGGGGACCGGAGTGTAGGGAGGACAGCGGGGGCCGGAGTGTAGGGGGGACAGCGGGGGACGGAGTGTAGTGCTGGGGGGGACAGCAGCGGGACCGGAGTGTAGGGGGGGGGGACAGCGGGGGCCGGAGTGTAGGGGGGACAGCGGGGGACGGAGTGTAGGGGGGGACAGCGGGGACCGAGAGTGTAGGGGGGACAGCTGGGACCGGAGTGTAGGGGGGACAGCGGGGACCGGAGTTATGTAGGGGGGACAGCGGGGACGGGAGTGTAGGTGGGGGGACAGCGGGGACCGGAGTGTAGGGGGGACAGAGGGAACTGGAGTGTAGGGGGACAGAGGGAACTGGAGTGTAGGGGGACAGCGGGGACCGGAGTGTAGGGAGGACAGCGGGGACCGGAGTGTATGGGGGGGGGGGACAGCGGGGACCGGATGTGTAGGGAGGACGGAGTGGACGAGGGAGGACAGCGGGGACCGGAGTGTAGGGAGGACAGCGGGGGCCGGAGTGTAGGGGGACAGCGGGGACGGAGTGTAGGGGGGACAGCGGGGACCGGAGTGTAGGGGGGACAGCGGGGGCCGGAGTGTAGGGGGGACAGCGGGGGACGGAGTGTAGGGGGGACAGCGGGGACCGGAGTGTAGGGGGGACAGCTGGGACCGGAGTGTAGGGGGGACAGCGGGGCGGAGTTGAGGGGGGGGACGGGACGGAGTGTAGGGGGGACAGCGGGGACGGGAGTGTAGGGGGGACAGCGGGGACCGGAGTGTAGGGGGGACAGCGGGGACGGGAGTGTAGGGGGGACAGTGGGGACCGGAGTGTAGGGGGGACAGCGGGGACGGGAGTGTAGGGGGGACAGCGGGGACCGGAGTGTAGGGGGGGGGACAGCGGGGACGGGAGTGTAGGGGGGGACAGCGGGGACCGGAGTGCAGGGGGGACAGCGGGGACGGGAGTGTAGGGGGGACAGCGGGGACCGGAGTGTAGGGGGGACAGCGGGGACGGGAGTGTAGGGGGGACAGCGGGAACTGATAAAAGGCGGAGCTTCTCTGGAAAATGATACTGTTGCCGTATTTTGTAACAAACTTGTAATATCAGAAGATTTTCGGCGCCCCCCCCCCCCCCCCCCCCCCTTTTATCGGATTGCGGCGGCTCTCCGGCAGGCGCCTCGGTTCTCCATACATGGACATCTGCGGAGCGCCGCGCCTCGCGGGAAAGGAGAGAAAACGGGCGGAATAATCGCCGATTAAAGGAATGTTCCTCCAGAACAAACAGAACATAAATCAAATTCTCCTCGGATATTAATAGCGGCCGAATTCCTCCGAGACACCGGGGAAATATATTTGTGTTGTTTCTGCGCCGAATAATGGAGCGCCGATCGCCGATCACTGAGCGGGTCACTGCGAGGAAACGACGGCGTGAAACGCGTCGCTCAGGAATGTGCAGGAGAGTCCCCGAGGCTTCAAAGAGAACCCGTCGTGATATTGTCAAAAGTATTGGGACGCCTGCCTTTACACACACAAGAATATTACCCCTCCTAGCAGAAATCCTCTACCCCTGAAATTCCCCCACCTAACTCAAATCTTCTCCCCGCCCCACCCCCCTTCCAACGCAAATCCTCCTTAATCCCCACTCCTACTGACCCCTCCCAAATGTCCCCCTTCTAGAACAATACTTACCCCCTACAGCACCCCAAATTCCCCCTTCGAACACAAATCTTCCCCCAGGCTCATTCCCCTCCCAACGCAAACCCCCCTTAATCCCCACTTCCAATTGCCCCCTCCCAAATATCCCCTCCTAGGACGACACTTACCCCCTATAGCACCCCAAATTCCCCCTTCGAACACATCCCCCCCTCTCCCAAATGTCCCCCTCCTAGAACAAAACTTACCCCCTTCTAACACAAATCCCCCTTTCCCAAAAGTCCCCTCCTAGAACAATACTTACCCCCTACAGCAACCCAAATTCCCCCTTCTAACACAAATCCCCCCTCTCCCCAAATGTCCCCTCCTAGAACAATACTTACCCCCTACAGCACCCCAAATTCCCCCTTCTAACACAAATCCCCCCTCTCCCAAATGTCCCCCTCCTAAAATAATACCTACCCCCTACAGAACCCCCAAATTCCCCCTTCTAACACAAATCCCCCTCTCCCAAAAGTCCCCTCCTAGAACAATACTTACCCCCTACAGCACCCCAAATTCCCCCTTATAACACAAATCCCCCCTCTCCCAAATGTCCCCCTCCTAGAATAATACTTACCCCCTACAGCACCCCAAATTCCCCCTACTAACACAAATACCCTCCCCCTCAATCTTCTTGTGCCCCCCCCCCCCACATGATACCACAGTGCCCAGGTCAGCAGCCCCTCCTGCCCCCCCCCCCCCACACCTCACATGATACCACAGTGCCCAGGGCAGCAGGCCCTTCTGCCCCCGTCCCAGCCCTGAGTGCAGCACTGTTGCCACCTCATCACAGGAAGTTGCAATAGGTGGACTTTCCTGGGGGGGGGGGGGGGGGGTGAAGAGGAGACTGTAGGTGCAGATACATTAGTGTCCTGCAGCATGGATGGAGCAGGGGAAGGAAAGGAGTCTTTCTATTGGCAGGCAGGGGAAGGGAAGGAGTCTTTCTATTGGCAGGCAGGGGAAGGGAAGGAGTCTTTCTATTGGCAGGCAGGGGAAGGGAAGGAGTCTTTCTATTGGCAGGCAGGGGAAGGGAAGGAGTCTTTCAATTGGCAGGCAGGGGAAGGGAAGGAGTCTTTCAATTGGCAGGCAGGGGAAGGGAAGGAGTCTTTCTATTGGCAGGCAGGGGAAGGGAAGGAGTCTTTCTATTGGCAGGCAGGGGAAGGGAAGGAGTCTTTCTATTGGCAGGCAGGGGAAGGGAAGGAGTCTTTCTATTGGCAGGCAGGGGAAGGGAAGGAGTCTTTCAATTGGCAGGCAGGGGAAGGGAAGGAGTCTTTCTATTGGCAGGCAGGGGGAAGGGAAGGAGTCTTTCTATTGGCAGGCAGGGGAAGGGAAGGAGTCTTTCTATTGGCAGGCAGGGGAAGGGAAGGAGTCTTTCTATTGGCAGGCAGGGGAAGGGAAGGAGTCTTTCAATTGGCAGGCAGGGGAAGGGAAGGAGTCTTTCTATTGGCAGGCAGGGGAAGGGAAGGAGTCTTTCTATTGGCAGGCAGGGGAAGGGAAGGAGTCTTTTTATTGGCAGGCAGGGGAAGGGAAGGAGTCTTTCTATTGGCAGGCAGGGGAAGGGAAGGAGTCTTTCTATTGGCAGGCAGGGGAAGGGAAGGAGTCTTTCTATTGGCAGGCAGGGGAAGGGAAGGAGTCTTTCTATTGGCAGGCAGGGGAAGGGAATGAGTCTTTCTATTGGCAGGCAGGGGAAGGGAAGGAGTCTTTCTATTGGCAGGCAGGGGAAGGGAAGGAGTCTTTCTATTGGCAGGCAGGGGAAGGGAAGGAGTCTTTCTATTGGCAGGCAGGGGAAGGGAAGGAGTCTTTTTATTGGCAGGCAGGGGAAGGGAAGGAGTCTTTCTATTGGCAGGCAGGAAATCCTCTTGCAGCGCAGAGCCGCCTCTCCTTCCCGGAGTCCCCCTTTAAGTCTCGGTAGTTCTCGCTGTTTTCGTGGCTGCGGAGGAAATGGCTGTCAGCAGGACGCTGACGGGAGCTGTCAGCAGGCTGAGCGAGTCCCACCAATCCGATCGCTGCATCACCTCCTGTCCTTGTCACACTCTGCCTGTTGTTGTTGGCAGGGGACCAAATTCCTGTGTCATGGGCCGGGGATGGGGAGATCAGTGCCGGGAGACCTGATGGCTTTTCCAGATGGGATGATGGGACGGCTCTGTTTTCCATTAATGGCCCCCCCCCCCTCCGCTTTCATCGGGTCATAGAGGGACGGCGAGATCTCTGTACTGCTGTCATCACCACCGAGGGACTGGACAACCGATAAGGGGGGTGATTGATTGATTAATGGAAGGAGAGAGATGTGGATCAATAGATAGATCGGTATTTTCCATTCACAAAATGATCGGGTGGAGAGGATATATTGGGCCCATTCTTGGCCCTCGCAGTGGACTCCGTATAGAAGGGGCTACATACTCAGCCTTCGGGATGACCCCCAGGATAGATAGGTGCCCAGACCTCGTGGTGGCCCCCCGTACGGAGTTGGTTACATGCTCAGCCCTCATGGTGGACCCCAGTACAGAAGGGTTTATGTGCTCAGCCCTCATAGTGGCCCCCCCGTATAGAAGGGGTGATGTGCTCAGCCCTCATGGTGGACCCCCATATAGAAGGGGTTATGTGCTCAACCCTCATGGTGGCCCCCAGTACAGAAGGGGTGATGTGCTGAGCCCTCATGGTGGACCCCTGTATAATAAAGGGTCACATGGTTCACAGGTCACAGTGGCCCCCAATAAAGAAGAGGTTATGAGCTTGGTCCTCACAATGGCGCCCCAGTATAGAAGGGGTTATGTTCTTGGCTGTCACAGTGGCCCCTAGTGCAGAAGGGGTTATGTGCTCAGCCCTCATGGAGGCCACCAGTATAAAAAGGGTTTCATGATCAGGTCTCACAGTGGCCCCCAGTACAGGTGGGGTTATCAGCTTGGTCCTCACATTGGCCCCCAGTACAGAAGGGGTTATGAGCTTGGTCCTCACATTGGCCCCCAGTACAGAAGGGGTTATGAGCTTGGTCCTCACATTGGCCCCCAGTACAGAAGGGGTTATGAGCTTGGTCCTCACATTGGCCCCCAGTACAGAAGGGGTTATGAGCTTGGTCCTCACATTGGCCCCCAGTACAGAAGGGGTTATAAGCTTTGTCCTCACATTGGCCCCCAGTACAGAAGGGGGTATGAGCTTGGTCCTCACATTGGCCCCCAGTACAGAAGGGGTTATTAGCTTGGCCCTCAAATTGGCCCCCCCCAGTACAGAAGGGGTTATGAGCTTGGTCCTCACATTGGCCCCCAGTTCAGAAGGGGTTATGAGCTTGGCCCTCAAATTGGCCCCCCCCAGTACAGAAGGGGTTATGAGCTTGGTCCTCACATTGGCCCCCAGTACAGAAGGGGTTATGAGCTTGGTCCTCACATTGGCCCCCAGTTCAGAAGGGGTTATGAGCTTGGCCCTCACATTGGCCCCCCCCAGTACAGAAGGAGTTATGAGCTTGGTCCTCACATTGGCCCCCAGTACAGAAGGGGTTATTAGCTTGGCCCCCCCAGTACAGAAGGGGTTATGAGCTTGGCCCTCACATTGGCCCCCCAGTACAGAAGGGGTTATGAGCTTGGCCCTCACATTGGCCCCCAGTACAGAAGGGGTTATGAGCTTGGCCCTCACATTGGCCCCCCAGTACAGAAGGAGTTATGAGCTTGGTCCTCACATTGGCCCCCAGTACAGAAGGGTTATTAGTGGCCCCCCAGTACAGAAGGGGTTTAGCTTGGCCCTCCATTGGCCCCAGTACAGAAGGGGTTATGAGCTTGGCCCTCACATTGGCCCCCCTAGTACAGAAGGGGTTATGAGCTTGGCCCTCACATTGGCCCCCCAGTACAGAAGGGGTTATGAGCTTGGCCCTGGCCCCCCAGTACAGAAGGGTTATGATTGGCCCTCACATTGGCCCCAGTACAGAAGGGGTTATGAGCTTGGCCCTCACATTGGCCCCCAGTACAGAAGGAGTTATGAGCTTGGTCCTCACATTGGCCCCCAGTACAGAAGGGGTTTATTAGCTTGGCCCCCCCAGTACAGAAGGGGTTATGAGAGCTTGGCCCTCACATTGGCCCCCAGTACAGAAGGGGTTATGAGCTTGGCCCTCACATTGGCCCCCCAGTACAGAAGGGGTTATGAGCTTGGCCCTCACATTGGCCCCCCCCAGTACAGAAGGAGTTATGAGCTTGGTCCTCACATTGGCCCCCAGTACAGAAGGGGTTATTAGCTTGGCCCCCCCAGTACAGAAGGGGTTATGAGCTTGGCCCTCACATTGGCCCCCCAGTACAGAAGGGGTTATGAGCTTGGCCCTCACATTGGCCCCCAGTACAGAAGGGGTTATGAGCTTGGCCCTCACATTGGCCCCCCAGTACAGAAGGAGTTATGAGCTTGGTCCTCACATTGGCCCCCAGTACAGAAGGGGTTATTAGCTTGGCCCCCCCAGTACAGAAGGGGTTATGAGCTTGGCCCTCACATTGGCCCCTAGTACAGAAGGGGTTATGAGCTTGGCCCTCACATTGGCCCCCCAGTACAGAAGGGGTTATGAGCTTGGCCCTCACATTGGCCCCCCAGTACAGAAGGGGTTATGAGCTTGGCCCTCACATTGGCCCCCAGTACAGAAGGGGTTATGAGCTTGGCCCTCACATTGGCCCCCCAGTACAGAAGGGGTTATGAGCTTGGCCCTCACATTGGCCCCCCAGTACAGAAGGAGTTATGAGCTTGGTCCTCACATTGGCCCCCAGTACAGAAGGGGTTATTAGCTTGGCCCCCCCAGTACAGAAGGGGTTATGAGCTTGGCCCTCACATTGGCCCCCAGTACAGAAGGGGTTATGAGCTTGGCCCTCACATTGGCCCCCCAGTACAGAAGGGGTTATGAGCTTGGCCCTCACATTGGCCCCCAGTACAGAAGGGGTCACAGGCTCCGTCGTCTGGCAGGCGCTGTGTGTCAGTGCCGCCATTTCTATGCAGTGAGCAGTCCTGGCCACACGCCAGACGCTTTGTTAAACGTTACCAGAAGGCCTGGCGGCTCTCCAGCCATAACCTGCTATGGATCTCCAGCCGGCTGCACGACGGCTACCAAACTGAAAAGCTCCTTCACCGTAAAAAGTGCCGGGAGAGGAGGGGAGGGGGCAGCATCCCCCCCCCCCCCACCGCCTGTATGTCAGCCACTGACAATGAGGACACATCTGCTGTTATTAGAACGCTCAGCACCAAAGAATATCAGTCAGTGACGAGCTGCATGAGAATCTTCATTCCCGCCAGCTATGAACCCCCCCCCAGTCACCAGACCGCCCGCTCTGAACCCCCCCAATCACCAGACCGCCCGCCCTCTCTGAACCCCCCCCAGTCACCAGACCGCCCGCTCTGAACCCCCCCAGTCACCAGACCGCCCGCTCTGAACCCCCCCCCCCAGTCCCAGTCACCAGACCGCCCGCTCTGAACCCCCCCCAGTCACCAGACCGCCCGCTCTGAACCCCCCCCCCAGTCACCAGACCGCCAGCTCTAAACCCCCCCCAGTCACAAGACCCGCCCGCTCTGAACCCCCCCCCCCCCCCAATTACGAGCAGACCGCGCCCGCTCTGAACCCCCCCCCCAGTCACCAGACCGCCCGCTCTAAACCCCCCCCAGTCACCAGACCGCCCCGCTCTGAACCCCCCCCAGTCACCAGACCGCCCGCTCTAAACCCCCCCCAGTCACCAGACCGCCCGCTCTGAACCCCCCCCCCCCCAGTCACCAGACCGCCAGCTCTAAACCCCCCCCAGTCACAAGACCGCCCGCTCTGAACCCCCCCCCCCAATTACCAGACCGCCCGCTCTGAACCCCCCCCAGTCACCAGACTGCTCGCTCTAAACCCCCCCCAGTCACCAGACCGCCCGCTCTGAACCCCCCCCCCCACCCCCAACCGCCCCCCCCCCCCCCCCCCCCCCCAGTCACCAGACCGCCAGCTCTGAACCCCTCCCCCCCAGTCACCAGACCGCCAGCTCTAAACCCCCCCCAGTCACCAGACCGCCCGCTCTGAACCCCCCCCCCCCGAATTACCAGACCGCCCGCTCTGAACCCCCCCCAGTCACCAGACTGCTCGCTCTGAACCCCCTCCCTCCCTAATCACCAGACCGCCCGCTCTGAACCTAGCATTGGTGATCAGCGGGCACACAGCGGCGGGGGATGTGGATATTACAGTGGGGGGGGGTGTGGATGTTACAGTGGGGGAGAGATTATTTTTTTTTGCCGATCTGAAAAATGATCCGATCCTTGACTCCTGATCCGAGGAACGATCCACACCCTGAGTTTTTTGATCCGTTGCACCCCTAATAAACACATCCCAAACGTGCCGGTATGGTAGTGCCAATGTTGTGCCATTCACATATTACAGTTTGATTATTTATATTGTATCCCAGGTGTCTCCACCCCCCCCTCCCCCCCCTACAATAGGCAGTATCCCAGGTGTCTCCACACCCCCCTCCCCCCCTACAATAGGCAGTATCCCAGGTGTCTCCACCCCCCCCCTCCCCCCCCTACAATAGGCAGTATCCCAGGTGTCTCCACACCCCCTCCCCCCCTACAATAGGCAGTATCCCAGGTGTCTCCACCCCCCCCCCCCCTACAATAGGCAGTATCCCAGGTGTCTCCACCCCCCCCCCTACAATAGGCAGCAGGACGCGGTAACGTTCTATATATACCGTCATACGTTTCTCCTTCGCCAATACACGCGTCGGCAGCCATGTTTGCGCGGCCCGCTGGCCTTGTATGATCATAGAGACCTGGCCACAGGTCCTGGGGGGGGGGGGCTGTTTATGCGAGATTTCCCCCTGCGTGTAACACAATATTATATAAATATCTCTGGCCTCACATGCCGCGCATTTTCATGAATCGCCACTCAGCTATGTAGATGGAACGAGCGCCAGACTACGAAAAAGGAGAGCCATGACCGCCGAGGAGGCGAATCCGATATCACGGGACTATGTAGGTAATGTAAGGATGGAGAGCAGGCCGGGATCGGTCCCCCCCCCCCCCCCCCCTCCCCCGGGATCGGTCCCCCCACCTCCGCATGCACTGCCAAGTAGCACACGCGGGAAACGCGGCCAGGGCTCGCAGCTGTCTTCAATCCTCCTTCAGGAAGAAAAGGTGGGGGGGGGGCGGGGGCGGGGTAGGAAAATGTATGGTATGTGTATATAGAGAATGTAAACGCAGGTGCGGTCTGACTCGGGTCATGCGTTACTTTTCCTTAAAGGCGGAACTTGGTTTTAACCCGTCTGTGTCCCACTGGGGGAGATTTTCCTTCACTTCCTGTCCCAGAGACGTAAAGGGACTCAGCAGGACCTGCGATGCGTTGTACGGCGCCACACCAGCGGGAGGGTGTGAAGAACAACGCGGGGCCGCCGCTGTGAAGGGGCCGCAGATCTTCCAGTGGTCGACAGCACAAAGAGACGGCCATTTTGTTCTCGCGCAGAAGCTTGAGTTGCCAACATGGGCGTCTGCAGGTAGGGGCAAGTGCCCCCCCCCCCCCCGGAATCAGGGATGAGATTTTAAATTCAGCACAGTCGCGTCGCCATTGACACCCGGGTGCCGCCAGTGGGGTGACACCATCAAGGTGCTGTCAAGCCCCGCCCTCCTCACCAGAGAGAGAGAGAGCCAGGCGGTCATCTTGTTCCCCCAATCTGAAGGCGGCCATTTTGTCCCCCTGATCTGAAGGCGGCTATGTTGTTCCCCTCAATCTGAAGGTGGCCATCTTGTTCCCCCAATCTGAAGGCGGTCACCTTATTCCCCCAATCTGAAGGCGGCCCCCTTAATCTGAAGGCGGCCATCTTGTTCCCCCCAATCTGAAGGCGACCATCTTATTCTCCCAATCTGAAGGCGGCCCCCTTAATCTGAAGGCGGCCATCTTGCTCCCCCCAATCTGAAGGTGGCCATCTTATTCCCCCAATCTAAAGGAGGCCATCTTATTCCCCCAATCTGAAGGCGGCCATTTTGTCCCCCTGATCTGAAGGCGGCTATGTTGTTCCCCTCAATCTGAAGGTGGCCATCTTGTTCCCCCAATCTGAAGGCGGTCACCTTATTCCCCCAATCTGAAGGCGGCCCCCTTAATCTGAAGGCGGCCATCTTGTTCCCCCCAATCTGAAGGCGGCCATCTTATTCTCCCAATCTGAAGGCGGCCCATTTAATCTGAAGGTGGCCATCTTATTCCCCCAATCTAAAGGCGGCCCCCTTAATCTGAATGCGGCCATCTTGTTCCCCCTAATCTAAAGGCGGTCATTTTATTCCCCCAATCTGAAGGCAGCCCCCTTAATCTGAAGGCGGCCATCTTGTTCCTCCCAATCTGAAGGCGGCCATCTTATTCCCCCAATCTGAAGGCAGCCATCTTGTTCCTCCCAATCTGAAGGCGGCCATTTTATTCCCCCAATCTGAAGGCAGCCATCTTGTTCCTCCCAATCTGAAGGCGGCCATCTTATTCCCCCAATCTGAAGGCAGCCATCTTGTTCCTCCCAATCTGAAGGCGGCCATCTTATTCCCCCAATCTGAAGGCGGCCATCTTATTCTCCCAATCTGAAGGCGGTCATCTTGTTCCCCCAATCTGAAGGCGGCCATCTTATTCCCCCAATCTGAAGGCGGCCATCTTATTCCCCCAATCTGAAGGCGGCCATCTTATTCCCCCAATCTGAAGGCGGCCATCTTATTCTCCCAATCTGAAGGCGGTCATCTTGTTCCCCCAATCTGAAGGCGGCCATCTTGTTCCTCCCAATCTGAAGGCGGCCATCTTATTCCCCCAATCTGAAGGCGGCCATCTTATTCCCCCAATCTGAAGGCGGCCCCCTTAATCTGAAGGCGGCCATCTTGTTCCCCCCAATCTGAAGGCGGCCATCTTATTCTCCCAATCTGAACGGCGGCCATCTTATTCCCCCAATCTGAAGGCGGCCCCCTTAATCTGAAGGCGGCCATCTTGTTCCTCCCAATCTGAAGGCGGCCATCTTATTCCCCCAATCTGAAGGCGGCCATCTTATTCCCCCAATCTGAAGGCGGCCCCCTTAATCTGAAGGCGGCCATCTTGTTCCCCCCAATCTGAAGGCGGCCATCTTATTCTCCCAATCTGAACGGCGGCCATCTTATTCCCCCAATCTGAAGGCGGCCCCCTTAATCTGAAGGCGGCCATCTTGTTCCCCCCAATCTGAAGGCGGGCATCTTATTCTCCCAATCTGAAGGCGGCCACCTTGTTTCCCCCAATCTGAAGGCGGCCATCTTGTTCCCCCCAATCTGAAGGCGGCCATCTTGCTCCCCCCAATCGGAAGGCAGTCATCTTGTTCTCCCAATCTGAAGGCGGCCATCTTGCTCCCCCCAATTTCAAGGAGGCCATCTTGTTCCCCCCCAATTTCAAGCCAGCCATCTTGTTCCCCCAATCTGAAAGCGGCCACCTTGTTTCCCCCAATCTGAAGGCGGCCATGTTGTTCCCCTCAATCTGAAGGCGGCCATCTTGTTCCCCCCCAATCTGAAGGCGGCCATCTTGTTCCCCTCAATCTGAAGGCGGCCATCTTGTTCCCCCCAATCTGAAGGCGGCCATCTTGTTCCCCCCAATCTGAAGGCGGCCATCTTGTTGCCCCCAATCTGAAGGCGGCCATCTTGTTCCCCCCAATCTGAAGGCGGCCATCTTGTTCCCACTAATCTGAAGGCGGCCATCTTGTTCCCCTCAATATGAAGGCGGCCATCTTGTTCCCCTCAATATGAAGGCGGCCATCTTGTTCCCCTCAATATGAAGGCGGCCATCTTGTTCCCCTCAATATGAAGGCGGCCATCTTGTTCCCCTCAATATGAAGGTGGTCACTTTGTTCCCCTCAATATGAAGGTGGCCATCTTGTTCCCCCCAATTTGAAGGCGGCCATCTTGTTCCCCCCCCCCAATCTCAAGGTGGCCATCTTGTTCCCCCCCCCAATCTCAAGGTGGCCATCTTGTTCCCCCCCCAATCTCAAGGCGGCCATCTTGTTCCCCCCAATCTGAAGGCGGCCATCTTGTTCCCCCCAATCTCAAGGCGGCCATCTTGTTCCCCCCAATCTCAAGGCGGCCATCTTGTTCCCCCCCAATCTCAAGGCGGCCATCTTGTTCCCTCCCAATCTGAAGGCGGCCATCTTGTTCCCCCCAATCTGAAGGCGGCCATCTTGTTCCCCCCCAATCTGAAGGTGGCCATCTTGCTCCCCCCAATCTGAAGGCGGCCATCTTGCTCCCCCCAATCTGAAGGCGGCCATCTTGCTCCCCTCAATCTGAAGGCGGCCATCTTGTTCCCCCCCAATCTGAAGGCAGCCATCTTATTCCCCTCAATCTGAAGGCGGCCATCTTGTTCCCCCCAATCTAAAGGCGACCATCTTGCTCCCCCCAATCTGAAGGCGGCCATCTTGTTCCCCCCCTATCTGAAGGCGGCCATCTTGTTCCCCTCAATCTGAAGGCGGCCATCTTGCTCCCCCAATCTGAAGGCGGCCATCTTGTTCCCCCCCTATCTGAAGGCGGCCATCTTGTTCCCCCCCAATCTGAAGACGGCCATCTTGCTCCCCCCAATCTGAAGGCGGCCATCTTGTTCCCCCCAATCTGAAGGCGGCCATCTTGCTCCCCCCAATCTGAAGGCGGCCATCTTGTTCCCGCCAATCTGAAGGCGGCCATCTTGTTCCCCCCAATCTGAAGACGGCCATCTTGCTCCCCCCAATCTTAAGGCGGCCATCTTGTTCCCACAATCTTGAGGCGGCCATCTTGCTCCCCCCAATCTGAAGGCGGCCATCTTGCTCCCCCCAATCTGAAGGCGGCCATCTTGTCCCCCCCAATCTGAAGGCGGCCATCTTGTTACCCCCAATCTGAAGGCAGCCATCTTGCTCCCCCAATCTGAAGGCTGCCATCTTCCTCCCCACATTTCGGGGTTTTCCTCACATAAACCACTTGTAGCCATCTTGTTCCCTCCAGTCACACAGGCTGTTTGTTTCCTGCTGACCAGAGGCAGCCATTTTGCTGACCAGGCCCGAGGTTGGAGGTACACCACCCCGCCTCACCCCTCAGAGCCGCCCTATGTGGTCTGCCAGAGATAAATACCGCCTCAGCCCACCAACATCATGTCCGCCCCGGGCACATCCGGCGACAGGTCCTCTCCAACCTGCGACCCGCGACACCCCACGTGGTCCCCACACACCGCTGCCAATCAGCCTCGCGGTTCCACGCCCCCTTCAGGATCAGCTTCCATGGAAACCCCGACAGCCAATGGGAGCGCGGCCCCTGGTGACGGACAGCCGCCTCCAGCCACTTTCCTCCAGGGGTGGGCGGGGACAAGGGGGAGAACTGATGGAGGGAGCAAGGACAAGAAAAAAAAAAAAAAAAAAAGTAACGGTTTGCGCGAGACGGACGTGACGGCGACCAATCAGAGTCAGGAAGGGGCTTATCGGGAGCCAATAGGAAAAGGCGGAGAGTCTAGAGGGGAGGGGCAGCGCCTCCTGGTGTCGGGTGGGCGTGGCTTGCGAGGTGACGGGCAGGAGGGACGGGGCCGGGGCTGGCGGGTACCGGGAGAAGCAGACACGGAGCGAGGAAGCCTCAGGAGCCGCCGGTAAGACTCGGGTGGTGGGATGGGGACGGGCATTGCCATTTATTTACCCCATGCAGGGGCAATTACTTCAAATACCCCGCTAGGGGGCAACTAATCACCCTGAGCAGAAATAGCCAATGAGGACATCGCTGCCTCTACAGACCCCCCCCCCCCTCAGAGGGTATCACTGCTAGAAAATACCCCACCAGGGGCAATTACAGCATTTCACCCCCTATAAATACCCAATCAGGGGCAACTATAGCATTACACCCCCTATAAATACCCAATCAGGGGCAGTTACAGCATTTCACCCCCTATAAATACCCAATCAGGGGCAACTATAGCATTACACCCCCTATAAATACCCAATCAGGGGCAATTATAGCATTTCACCCCCTATAAATACCCAATCAGGTGCAATTACAGCATTTCACCCCCTATAAATACCCAATCAGGGGCAACTATAGCATTACACCCCCTATAAATACCCAATCAGGGGCAATTACAGCATTTCACCCCCTATAAATACCCAATCAGGGGCAATTATAGCATTTCACCCCCTATAAATACCCAATCAGGGGCAACAGCATTTCACCCACTATAAATACCCAAACACGGGGCAATTACAGCATTTCACCCCCTATAAATACCCAATCAGGGGCAATTATAGAATTTCACCCCCTATAAATACCCAATCAGGGGCAATTATAGCATTTCACCCCCTATAAATACCCAATCAGGGGCAATACAGCATTTCACCCCCTATTAAAACCCCCTCTGGGACAATTATAGCATCTCACCCCCTATAAATACCCAGTCAGGGGCAATTACAGCATTTCACCTTCTATAAATACCTCCTCAGGGGCAATTACAGCATTTTACCTCCTATAAATACCCAAACAGGGGCAATACAGCATTTCACCCACTATAAATACCCCATCGTGGGCAATTACAGCATTCCATCCATATAAATACCCAATCAGGGGCAATTACAGCATTTCACCTCCTATAAATACCCCATCAGGGGGAGTTACAACATTTCACCTCCTATAAATACCCCATCAGGGGCCATTGCAGCATTTCACCCTTTTTCCCAATCAGGGGCCATTACGGAATTTCACCCCCTATAAATACCCAATCAGGGGAGTTATCCTAATACAGACCCCCCCCCCCCCAGCTCTGCAATAACATCATCAGGACCCCCAAAAATACCCTAAAGGGGGCATTTAGAACATTGCCTTCTATACAAGGAGCCCCCCCCCATATCTGCCACTTTGTGAAATGCCCCAGGTGGGGCTATCTATGTCTGCTAATTGCCCCCCCATTGTCCCTCATCCAGCAGTTGCCCCTTCTCTAAAGACGGGGCCCCAGAATTGATATTTTGGAAGTTTCCCGTGGGCAGAGAATACCCCCCCCCCCCAGATGTGCCCCTTCTGATATTGTGTACAAGGAATGCTCCTGGAAGGGGTTAAAGTTCTTCCTAAATGCCCCTCTGTGTCATATGACAGGGACCCTCGTTGGGCATTCCCCCTTTTTTTTTTTACCTTCTACCCCTGCTTCACCATCCGGTGCCCATTTAATTGCCCCGTGATTGCCAGATGTGATAACCCCAGAAACCTGAGAGTTGCCCCCCCCCCCCCGGCACACCTCTATTTCAGAATTGTCCCCTTAGAATTGCCCAGAAGATGCCCCCCCCCAGCAAGTGCCCAGGAGGGAGCCCCTCATGGTGTCAGCAGGTGACAAGATCCCCTCCAGTCCCCAAAAGATGCCCCCTTCCCAGTACCAAGTGTGTCCTTCCTTGTATCAAGTTCCTAGACAATACCCCTCTTGGCACCAAGTGCCCCCGCAAGATGTCCCCTTCCCGGTCCCCTGAGTGTCTGGGGGGGAAGATGTCCCCTTCCCGGTCCCCCGACTTTCTGGGGGGGAAGATGTCCCCTTCCCGGTCCCCGAGTGTCTGGGGGGGAAGATGTCCCCTTCCCGGTCCCCCGACTGTCTGGGGGGGAAGATGTCCCCTTCCCGGTCCCCCGAGTGTCTGGGGGGAAGATGTCCCCTTCCCGGTCCCCCGAGTGTCTGGGGGGAAGATGTCCCCTTCCCGGTCCCCCGAGTGTCTGGGGGGGAAGATGTCACCTTCCCGGTCCCCCGAGTGTCTGGGGGGAAGATGTCACCTTCCCGGTCCCCCGAGTGTCTGGGGGGGAAGATGTCCCCTTCCCGGTCCCCCGAGTGTCTGGGGGGGAAGATGTCCCCTTCCCGGTCCCCCGAGTGTCTGGGGGGGAAGATGTCCCCTTCCCGGTCCCCCGAGTGTCTGGGGGGGAAGATGTCCCCTTCCCGGTCCCCCGAGTGTCTGGGGGGGAAGATGTCCCCTTCCCGGTCCCCCGAGTGTCTGGGGGGAAAATGTCCCCTTCCCGGTCCCCGAGTGTCTGGGGGGGAAGATGTCACCTTCCCGGTCCCCCGAGTGTCTGGGGGGGAAGATGTCCCCTTCCCGGTCCCCCAAGTGTCTGGGGGGAGATGTCCCCTTCCCGGTCCCCCGAGTGTCTGGGGGGAATATGTCCCCTTCCCGGTCTCCCGAGTGTCTGGGGGGAAGATGTCCCCTACCCGGTCCCCCGAGTGTCTGGGGGGAAGATGTCCCCTTCCCGGTCCCCCGAGTGTCTGGGGGGGAAGATGTCCCCTTCCCGGTCCCCGAGTGTCTGGGGGGGAAGATGTCACCTTCCCGGTCCCCCGAGTGTCTGGGGGGGAAGATGTCCCCTTCCCGGTCCCCCAAGTGTCTGGGGGGAGATGTCCCCTTCCCGGTCCCCCGAGTGTCTGGGGGGAAGATGTCCCCTTCCCGGTCTCCCGAGTGTCTGGGGGGAAGATGTCCCCTTCCCGGTCCCCCGAGTGTCTGGGGGGAAGATGTCCCCTTCCCGGTCCCCCGAGTGTCTGGGGGGGAAGATGTCCCTTTCCCGGTCCCCGAGTGTCTGGGGGGGGAGATGTCCCCTTCCCGGTCCCCCGAGTGTCTGGGGGGGAAGATGTCCCTTTCCCGGTCCCCGAGTGTCTGGGGGGGGAGATGTCCCCTTCCCGGTCCTCCGAGTGTCTGGGGGGAAGATGTCCCTTTCCCGGTCCCCGAGTGTCTGGGGGGGAGATGTCCCCTTCCCGGTCCCCCGAGTGTCTGGGGGGAAGATGTCCCCTTCCCGGTCCCCCAAGTGTCTGGGGGGAAGATGTCCCCTTCCCGGTCCCCGAGTGTCTGGGGGGAAGATGTCCCCTTCCCGGTCCCCGATTGTTCCTATTCCCGTATAAATTTCCAGAAGATTCCCTCTCCCAGTGCCAAGTTCTCAGAAGATGCCCCCCTCCGGTACCGAGCACCCAGAAAATGTCTCATTAGAACCCCCCAGAAGATCTCACCCTCTTGGCACCAAAACTTCAGAAAACGACCCTCCAAAGTATCAAGTCCAGAAATGGTGTCCGAGGACCCCCTTCCCATACAAAGTGCCTGTCTAGGAACACCTGTGAATGCCCCTGAAGAACAAACACCCTTCCATTCTCAGGGGCCCCTTTGGGTATTACTTGTTCTCGGGGTGGGGGATGGGTTTATTAGAAATGGGTATTGGATTTTCGCTTCCTTTGCAAAAATAGCTTTTTTAGATGTTTAACAATGTATCAAAAAATACTTTGTGTGGATGCCCACCTACACCCACTGCATGCCACCTACACCATTCCACCTACACCCACTGCATGCCACCTACACCATTCCACTTACACCCACTGCATGCCACCTACACCATTCCACCTACACCCACTGCATGCCACCTACACCCGCTGCATGCCACCTATACCATGCCACTTATACCCGCTGCGTTCCACCTATACCCGCTGCATTCCACCTACACCCACTGGATCCCACCTACACCATTCCACCTACACCCACTGTGTCCCCACCTACACCCACTGCATGCCACCTACACTATGCCACCTACACCCACTGCATTCCACCTACACCCACTGGATCCCACCTACACCCACTGCATGCCACCTACACTATGCCACCTACACCCGCTGCATCCCACCTACACCCGCTGCTTTCTACCTACACCATGTCACCTACACTATCCCACCTACACCCCTACACCATGCCACCTAGACCCGCTGCATTCCACCTACACTATTCCACCTACACCCACTGCATCCCACCTACACCATGCCACCTACACCCACACCATGCCACCTACACCTACTGCATTCCACCTACACTATTCCAGCTACACCTACTGCATTCCACCTACACCCACTGCATGCCACCTACACCCGCTGCATGCCACCTATACCATGCCACCTATACCCGCTGCGTTCCACCTATACCCGCTGCATTCCACCTACACCCACTGGATCCCACCTACACCATTCCACCTACACCCACTGTGTCCCCACCTACACCCACTGCATGCCACCTACACTATGCCACCTACACCCACTGCATTCCACCTACACCCACTGGATCCCACCTACACCCACTGCATGCCACCTACACTATGCCACCTACACCCGCTGCATCCCACCTACACCCGCTGCTTTCTACCTACACCATGTCACCTACACTATCCCACCTACACCCCTACACCATGCCACCTAGACCCGCTGCATTCCACCTACACTATTCCACCTACACCCACTGCATCCCACCTACACCATGCCACCTACACCCACACCATGCCACCTACACCTACTGCATTCCACCTACACTATTCCAGCTACACCTACTGCATTCCACCTACACCCACTGCATGCCACCTACACCCGCTGCATGCCACCTATACCATGCCACCTATACCCGCTGCGTTCCACCTATACCCGCTGCATTCCACCTACACCCACTGGATCCCACCTACACCATTCCACCTACACCCACTGTGTCCCCACCTACACCCACTGCATGCCACCTACACTATGCCACCTACACCCACTGCATTCCACCTACACCCACTGGATCCCACCTACACCCACTGCATGCCACCTACACTATGCCACCTACACCATCCCACCTACACCCGCTGCATCCCACCTACACCCGCTGCTTTCTACCTACACCATGTCACCTACACTATCCCCCCTACACCATGCCACCTAGACCCGCTGCATTCCACCTACACTATTCCACCTACACCCACTGCATCCCACCTACACCATGCCACCTACACCCACACCATGCCACCTACACCTACTGCATTCCACCTACACTATTCCAGCTACACCTACTGCATTCCACCTACACCATTCCACCTACACCCACTGCATGCCACCTACACCTGCTGCATGCCACCTACACCATTCCACCTACACCCACTGCATGCCACCTACACCCACTGCATGCCACCTACACCATGCCACCTAGACCCGCTGCATTCCACCTACACCCACTGCATGCCACCTACACCATGCCACCTACACCATCCCACCTACACCCACTGCATGCCACCTACACCCGCTGCATGCCACCTACACCATTCCACCTACACCTACTGCATTCCACCTACACCATTCCACCTACATTTACTGCATCCCATCTTCACCATTCCACCTACACCCACTGTGTCCCCACCTACACCTACTGCATTCCACCTACACCCACTGCGTCCCCACCTACACCTACTGCATGCCACCTACACCATCCCACCTACACCCGCTGCTTTCTACCTACACCATGTCACCTACACCCACTGCATGGCACCTACACCCACTGCATGCCACCTACACTATTCCACCTATACCCACTGCATCCCACCTACACCATGCCACCTACACCCACTGCATTCCACCTATCCTATTCCAGCTACACCCACTGCATCCCACCTACACCCACTGCATCCCACCTACACCATTCCACCTACATTTACTGCATCCCATCTTCACCATTCCACCTACACCCAGTGCATGCCACCTACACCCAGTGCATGCCACCTACACCCGCTGCATGCCACCTGCAACTCCGTCCCCACCTACACCCACTGCATCCCACCTACACCCATCCTGATCTTGTAAAGGGATCTGAATTGTCCTGAAAGCTTGAATGTCCTGTGGCCACGTCCTACCAAATATCTCATACCTGTGGATTGCTTTGCGTTTCGTCTCCTACAATGTGCCCGTCTCCTACCATGTGCCCGTCTCCTACCATGTGCCCGTCTCCTACCATGTGCCTGTGTCCTACAATGTGCCCGTCTCCTACAATGTATCCATACAATGTGCCCGTCTCCTACAATGTGCCCGTCTCCTACAATGTGCCCGTCTCCTACAATGTGCCCGTCTCCTACAATGTGCCCGTCTCCTACAATGTATCCATACAATGTGCCCGTCTCCTACAATGTGCCCGTCTCCTACAATGTACCCGTCTCCTACAATGTGCCCGTCTCCTACAATGTATCCATACAATGTGCCCGTCTCCTACAATGTGCCTGTCTCCTACAATGTGCCCGTCTCCTACAATGTGCCCGTCTCCTACCATGTATCCATACAATGTGCCCCTCTCCTACCATGTGCCCCTCTCCTACCATGTGCCCGTCTCCTACAATGTGCCCGTCTCCTACAATGTATCCATACAATGTGCCCGTCTCCTACAATGTGCCCGTCTCCTACAATGTACCCGTCTCCTACAATGTGCCCGTCTCCTACAATGTATCCATACAATGTGCCCGTCTCCTACAATGTGCCCGTCTCCTACAATGTGCCCGTCTCCTACAATGTGCCCGTCTCCTACCATGTATCCATACAATGTGCCCGTCTCCTACCATGTGCCCCTCTCCTACCATGTGCCCGTCTCCTACAATGTACCCGTCTCCTACAATGTATCCATACAATGTGCCTGTCCCTGTAAGATGTATCAATCTTCTACAATGTATCTCTTTTTGGATGACATCTTCTAGTTCTGTACTTTGGAATACATTTCGGCACTTGCCTGCTCCATCAGGGGGTCTTTGTGCCCCCCCCCCCCCCAGCACACCCCTTTGATACTCCCCCACATTCCCTGCACCCTCAGCTATGTCTTAAAAATTCCTTTTCGTGAATCCCCCCCCCCTCCCCTGAGCGGAGGGATGAGGGGCTTCCCACCACTTAACCCCAAACCCCACACACCCCCCCCCCCCCCCCCGCCGAAGCTTTTGTCCTGCTTCCACGCCAACTGCCAACTTAGGAACACGTTTTATTTGGATTCGTTCCGTGTTACGAAAATAAATGAAATCGGCGCATCTAACGTTGGCGGGGGTCTTGGTTTTTACCCGTTGGTCTATTTTTTTTCTTCCCCTATAACTCTGGGGGTCACTGTATGTGCCGTACCAACCCCCAACCCGGGGGGAGGAGTTGTGGTGCCGGTTGGCTTTTGGGCGACTTTGTAAAGCACGAACGGCGTGTTTGTTTTTTCATTCATTCCCCCCGTGGGGGCGGCCATGTTTCTCTCGTCGTCTGCGGCGGCGTGGTTAGGGTTAAGAGATCTGAATTGGCCATGTGCTCCTGCCCTCTGGTGCCCGCGTGCGGGGTGGGGGCCCGTCTGTAGGTGCCTACGGTAGAGCTGTGCTCGGACGCCGGGTTGGCGTTTTTTATTTCAGCCCCTTCGTTGGGGAATTTCACCCGCGGGGCACCTCCCTGGTCTGGGTGGATTATTTTTCAGCTAGATAAAGAAGAATGGGGGGGGGGGAGGGTTTGGCAGTGAAAGGGTTACAGCGGAGGGACAAGCGTGGAGCCCCCGGTTAGCCAGCTGAATGGGCGGCAGCTCAGATCTGTTATTGCAGCAGTTTGCAGGGAACAAAGAGCTCCGTCTACATCATGCAGCAAGTTCCATGCGCTTAGACCTCCTCTCCTGTGTCTAGCCCCCTCCTCTGTGCTTCCCCCCCCCCCCCCCCCATGTACCCAGACGGCCGGGGCCCAAGAAACGCGGGTCACCCACCAGCCTGTGGGCCTCACCACCGCCGCTTCTCCCTTTCCAGCGGTTCCTCCTGGTTTCGGCTTCTTCTCCTTTTCCCGAGGGGCTCATTCACACCGGCCGCGTCAGCCGGCGCGAGAACACGGCTGGCCTGCTTTATACCCGTGGCTTCAGTCTGCGCTGAAAACAAGCGGCAGGTTGCGTTGTGCAACACGTTCGTTGTAACATATTAAAGTGACAAAGCGGTCAAAGGGCCCGTTCGCACCACAAACCTCGTCTACTGCACGTTTTTTTTTCATGACCGCTTCCATGCGTTTTTTCTGCACCTGTACATAGTTGATGTGCGTTTTTTTCCACCCCCCATTTGTCCTGTGAGGTCACTTCCTTTTTCATTTCAGCATTTATGTGCAATGTGGTGCGTTTTCGTGCACCAGTTTACAGCAGAACGTGGCGCGTGTTTGCGTTTTGTGCACGTTTCCTGCACCTCGTTCAAAACGCACTCGGTTGCAATCTGCAGGGGGTGTCCATGGTAACTTAACATCCCAAAAGCAGGTTGCAAACGTAGTGCGCTTGTCTATGCTGGATCTCATGTGATTTATGGTGTGAACTTGGTTCAGAGAAGGGGTGCATCTTCTGGGCCCTTGGTTCAGAGAAGGGGGGCATCTTCTGGGCCCTTGGTTCAGAGAAGGGGGGCATCTTCTGGGCCCTTGGTTCAAAAAGGGGTGCATCTTCTGGGCACTTGGTTCAAAAAGGGGTGCATCTTCTGGGCACTTGGTTCAGAGAAGGGGTGCATCTTTTGGGCACTTGGTTCAAAAAGGGGTGCATCTTCTGGGCACTTGGTTCAGAGAAGGGGGGCATCTTCTGGGCACTTGGTTCAGAGAAGGGGGGCATCTTCTGGGCACTTGGTTCAGAGAAGGGGTGCATCTTCTGGGCCCTTAGTTCAAAAAGGGGTGCATCTTCTGGGCCCTTGGTTCAGAGAAGGGGTGCATCTTCTGGGCACTTGGTTCAGAGAAGGGGGGCATCTTCTGGGCACTTGGTTCAGAGAAGGGGTGCATTTTCTGGGCCCTTGGTCCTGGGAAGGGGTGCATCTTCTGGGCCCTTGGTTCAGAGAAGGGGTGCATCTTCTGGGCCCTTGGTTCAGAGAAGGGGTGCATCTTCTGGGCCCTTGGTTCAGAGAAGGGGTGCATCTTCTGGGCCCTTGGTTCAGAGAAGGGGTGCATCTTCTGGGCACTTGGTTCAGAGAAGGGGTGCATCTTCTGGGCACTTGGTCCTGGGAAGGGGGCTTCTTCTGGGCACTTGGTCCTGGGAAGGGGGCTTCTTCTGGGCACTTGGTCCTGGGAAGGGGGCTTCTTCTGGGCACTTGGTTCAGAGAAGGGGTGCATCTTCTGGGCCCTTGGTTCAAAAAGGGGTGCATCTTCTGGGCCCTTGGTTCAAAAAGGGGTGCATCTTCTGGGCACTTGGTTCAGAGAAGGGGTGCATCTTCTGGGCACTTGGTTCAGAGAAGGGGTGCATCTTCTGGGCACTTGGTTCAGAAAAGGGGTGCATCTTCTGGGCACTTGGTCCTGGGAAGGGGGCTTCTTCTGGGCACTTGGTCCTGGGAAGGGGGCTTCTTCTGGGCACTTGGTCCTGGAAAGGGGGCTTCTTCTGGGCACTTGGTTCAGAGAAGGGGTGCATCTTCTGGGCCCTTGGTTCAAAAAGGGGTGCATCTTCTGGGCACTTGGCTCAGAGAAGGGGTGCATCTTCTGGGCACTTGGCTCAGAGAAGGGGTGCATCTTCTGGGCACTTGGTTCAGAGAAGGGGTGCATCTTCTGGGCACTTGGTTCAGAGAAGGGGTGCATCTTCTGGGCACTTGGTTCAGAGAAGGGGTGCATCTTCTGGGCACTTGGTATTGGGAAGGGGGCATCTCCTGGGCCCTTGGTTCAAAAAGGGGTGCATCTTCTGGGCACTTGGTTCAGAGAAGGGGTGCATCTTCTGGGCACTTGGTCCTGGGAAGAGGTGCATCTTCTGGGCACTTGGTCCTGGGAAGGGGTGCATCTTCTGGGCACTTGGTCCTGGGAAGGGGTGCATCTTCTAGGCACTTGGTTCAGAGAAGGGGTGCATCTTCTGGGCACTTGGTCCTGGGAAGGGGTGCATTTTCTGGGCACTTGGTCCTGGGAAGGGGTGAATTTTCTGGGCACTTGGTTCTGGGAAGGGGTGCATCTTCTAGGCACTTGGTTCAGAGAAGGGGTGCATCTTCTGGGCTTTTAACAAAAATTCTGGCAGGTTGGGTTTTGATAACAAAAGAGACCTTATTGGCCGCCTCCTGTCATAAATACCTTCCTTCCCCTCAGCTGTATCTCATTCAGAGCCACGCATGTGTAGCTTATCATGCATTGATGGCTCCCGATCTGTGCTGTGATGTAGGACTCCCGTGCTCTTGTGCAGGAGTGACGTCCTCTAGGCCCGACCCATTCAAACGGTCAAAGAGACGGAAGAGCGGGCAAAAAACTCCCGGGACCTGCAGGAGAAGCCGCCCAGTATTCAGCTGCTTCAGAGGGCCATACAGAAGATTGGTTCCAGTAATTACCCCCCCCCCCCCCCACACCACACCGATCACCCTTCCTGCCCAGATTCAATTCACCCTGCTGCATGGGCCCCCCCCTTGCTGACCGGGCCCCATGCAGGAGGACCAGTGTTGCCCCCGTTATCCAAGGTCCTGACTAGAGGTGGGGCTACTCTTCCTCTGAGTCTCAAAGCCTTTGGGGGGGGTCTCGGCTCACTTTGTAGCGTAAATTAGGCTCTTGTGGGGGATTGCCCCTTTAATTTCCCCGCCTCCAGGTTATACACGCCCCCGTCTTCTCCATTATTATAACAAGCTTCCTAATCACCGGATAGAATATTCTATTTGAAGGAAGGCGGCCCCCTTTCCCGCCCAGGTGAATTTCATTCTCCCTCTCTTTGTATTTCAATCTTATTACACCACGCCGACACTTCAAAGCCCCGGGCAGATTAAAGCATCGCCACCATTTTCTTCCCCTCTCCCTGATGCTAATATGAAAAATCTTTATTCATTTGGATTTAATTTCTTGCCAGCCAGCATTTATACATTCGTGTTCTTCTCCCGGAGAATAAATCCATAACATTGACTCTCTTCTCTTATTGTCTGGCTGCACTCGGTGGAGGAGAGGGGGTCCGAGGGATTGTTTCTTTAAGGGTCATTCCATCTAAACCTGATCTGTTTGGTTAGTAATGTTTGATAGTCTTCCAGCGGATCCCAGGAGATGACTTGTCGGGAAAGGGTTTAGGATTGAGTTCACAGTTGGGAAGCAGTTAGCTATTGGCAGTGGCGTATCTAGGGTATGGCAGCAATGGCAAGTGCCATGGGCGCCATATGAAGGGGGCGCTGATGAGTGGCTGGGCAGCAAGGCACTTACCAGGGTCTGAGGGTCTCTTCTTTCCTCCTCCCGAGCATAGGCAAGGATCTCCTTTTCAGCACCTTTGCTAATGGACAATGGCAGCGCTATCCCTGCTCCGTTCAGCCACAGCCCTCCCCTGTTCACCCAGGCTCTCCATTCCATCTGGTCGGATTGGCAGCTATAGGCCCTTGGTTCAGAGAAGGGGTGCATCTTCTGGGCCCTTGGTCCTGGGAAGGGGTGCATCTTCTGGGCCCTTGGTTCAGAGAAGGGGTGCATCTTCTGGGCCCTTGGTTCAGAGAAGGGGTGCATCTTCTGGGCCCTTGGTTCAGAGAAGGGGTGCATCTTCTGGGCCCTTGGTTCAGAGAAGGGGTGCACCTTCTGGGCCCTTGGTTCAGAGAAGGGGTGCACCTTCTGGGCCCTTGGTTCAGAGAAGGGGTGCATCTTCTGGGCCCTTGGTTCAGAGAAGGGGTGCATCTTCTGGGCCCTTGGTCCTGGGAAGGGGTGCATCTTCTGGGCACTTGGTTCAGAGAAGGGGGGCATCTTCTGGGCCCTTGGTTCAGAGAAGGGGTGCATCTTCTGGGCCCTTGGTTCAGAGAAGGGGTGCATCTTCTGGGCCCTTGGTCCTGGGAAGGGGGGCATCTTCTGGGCACTTGGTTCAGAGAAGGGGGGCATCTTCTGGGCACTTGGTTCAGAGAAGGGGGGCATCTTCTGGGCCCTTGGTTCAGAGAAGGGGTGCATCTTCTGGGCCCTTGGTTCAGAGAAGGGGTGCATCTTCTGGGCCCTTGGTTCAGAGAAGGGGTGCATCTTCTGGGCCCTTGGTTCAGAGAAGGGGTGCATCTTCTGGGCCCTTGGTTCAGAGAAGGGGTGCATCTTCTGGGCCCTTGGTTCAGAGAAGGGGTGCATCTTCTGGGCCCTTGGTTCAGAGAAGGGGTGCATCTTCTGGGCCCTTGGTTCAGAGAAGGGGTGCATCTTCTGGGCACTTGGTTCGGAGAAGGGGGCCATCTTCTGGGCCCCAGAGGAACATCAGTTTCTCCCTCTCCTCTGTGAAAACTGAGGCCTTAATTGATGAAGATTTCATCACTTCCAGTATTGGTTCTGCATTTACCTGGCCTTGGAGGGCAGAGGAGGGATCAGGGGTCTAGTAAACCCCAGATTTCTCTTTAAAGAGGATATGTCACTACCCAAGGGATCACAAGGGATGATAAATATCATTAGTTTTGTTAGCTGTTTTTTTTTTTTGTTAAGGTTATCTGAGAGATGGGTTTCGAAAGGGACGCAGATTTAGTGCTTGCCATAGGCGCCATTTTCACTCGATACGCCTCTGGCTATTGGGCTGAAATATTGTTCTCCGTCATGGGTTCCAAGTGACCAAAGATGAGCTTGGGTTCGGTCTGAAGTTGCAGAAAATATTAGCCGGCAAATCTGTATACTTCGGAATTCAAATCTTTTTTTTTGGCTACATGTAAAATACACAGGATAAACGGCCAACAGGTTTCGGCCGTGGTGGTCTTAGTCATAACTTGCTATATGAGTAAGGTCACCACAGCCGAAACTCGTTTGATGCTTTTTCCTGTGTATTTTACATGATTTGAATTTGGGGAGTATACCAAGTTGGCGGCTAATATTTGCTGCTATTTAAGCCTGAGGGGGACTGCACATCCCAGGTCTTCAGCTACAGACTTGGTAATGAAGCAGTAGATCTTGGGTACTGTTATCCAGTGACTTTAAGGTTCGGTCTGAACCCGGAAGGAAGCTGTCAGTGGTCATCTAATTATCTTCAAAGTTAAAAAAATTGTGATTCTCATTTTAGCCAGAATCGCGCAGCTCCAAGTGCCACTCAAAAGTGGAAGCTCCTCTTGTTTGCTTCCTCCGGTGCTACATTTGGCACTTATATTGTGTGTGTGTGTGTGGGGGGGGGGGGGGCTGTATTTGACAGGTACCTGTCCCCACTTCTGGGAGACCGGGTTGCGAAGAGGTTCTCTGGAAGTTAGGCCCCCCTCCTCCTTCCTCCGCCACGGGAAAGTTAGAAAGCGCATGCGCAGCAGGAAACCGGCCCGCAAAGCTGAATACGCAGGATAAACAGCCAACATGTTTCGGCCGTGGTGGTCTTAGTCTTACTCGTAACTTGCTATGAGTAAGGCCACCACAGCCTCATCTTTAAAGTGAAAAAATCGCGATCCTCATTTTAGCCAGAATCGCGCAGCTCTAAGTTCTACCCAAAAGTGGAAGCTCCTCTTGTTTGGTTCCTCGCCCCTCCGGTGCAACATTTGGCACTTATATTGTGTGTGGGGGGGGGCTGTATTTGACAGGTACCTGTCCCTACTTCTGGGAGACCTGGTTGCTGAGAGGTCCCCTGGAAGTTAGGCCCTCCTCCTCCACCGGGGCAAGTTAGGAAGTGCGTGCACAGTAGAAAATCGGCTGCGAAGCTGAATACACAGGATAAAGAGCCAACATGTTTCGGCCGTGGTGGTCTTAGTCTTACTCGTAACTTGCTATGAGTAAGGCCACCACAGACTTATCTTCAAAGTGAAAAAATTGCGATTTTTATTTTAGCCAGAATCGCGCAACTCTAAGTTCTACCCAAAAGTGGAAGCTCCGCTTGTTTGCTTCCTCCGGTGCTACATTTGGCACTTATTTTGTTTGTGTGTGGGGAGGGGGGGGCTGTATTTGACAAGCACCTGTCTTTACTTCTGGGAGACCTGGTTGCGGAGAGGTCCCCTGAAAGTTAGGCCCCCCTCCTCCTTTCTCCTCCACCGGGCAAGTTAGGAAGTGCGTGCACAGTAGAAAATCGGCTGCGAATCTGAATACACAGGATAAAGAGCCAACATGTTTCGGCCGTGGTGGTCTTAGTCATAGCCTTACTCATAACTTGCTATATGAGTAAGGCCACCACAAGATCTTCAAAGTGAAAAAATTGCGATCCTCATTTTAGCCAGAATCGCGCAGCTCTAAGTTCTACCCAAAAGTGGAAGCTCCGCTTGTTTGCTTCCTCCCCCCTCCGGTGCTACACTTGGCACTAAACTTTGTGTTGGGGTACTTGTATATGACAGGTACGTGACCCCAATTCCCGGGAGACATGGTTGCGGATAGGTCCCCTGGAAGTTGGGCCCTCCTTCCTGTGCCACCGGGCAAGTTAGGAAGTGCATGAACAGTAGGGAACCGGCTGCAAAGCTGAATACACAGGATAAACAGCCAACATGTTTCGGCCCTGGTGAGGTTCCCTGGAAGTTGGGCCCCCTCTCCTCCTTCCTTCCGCCACCGGGCAAGTTAGAAAGTGCATGCGCAGTAGGGAACCGGCCGCGAACCTGAAAGGTTTCACTGCCCGTTTCCCTTACCGGCGGCAGCACCCGAGAGCCGGTGGGGGACCAGACTGTGGCCAGTGGGAGTGGAAATTTTCCTGGCATCAGTGAGAGGAAACTTTGCCACATTTGGTATTCGGGGAGGAGTAGTGCCCCATTGTGGGTGCAAGTGGGAGAAATTGTGTCCCATCAGCGGGAGGAATAAGTGCCCCAAGTGCTAGATAAGGCCAAGCAAAGGGCCAAACTCGGCCCCTGGGCTGCAGTCTAGGGATCACCGTACTATTGGGTGAATCAGAGAAGAGGAGTGCATAGTATAGTTGGAGAAGAGGGGTCATGACCTGCAATGTATTTGTCAGGGGAGTTCTTGACCTAGGCGTTGAGGCCCCCCCCCCCCCCCCCCCCTGTGTTGAGGCCCTGGGCTACAGTCCTACATTTCTAAGAGGGCTCATAATCTGGTGCTAAGGGTGGGGTGCTCACATTTTTAGTCCAGATGGGAAATATTGGCTTGAAATCGGTTTAATAGATGATTAGTAGTGCCGTTGTTTTTTTAGCAAGACACGGGCAAAGTTGCAAGAAGTTTTTTGGGGTCCGAACGCCAAGATTGGGGCTCCTTTGTAGTCCCTGCAAGGCACTTTGCCCAGTCATCTTCCGGGTGGATTTTTCAGTCCTCATTAAGATGTTTCGGGTGACATGTTGGCTGGAGGCTTCGCCGGGGGGTGACGTTATGGTGCTCCAGGGGCTCGGATGACAAGCACACATCGGCTTCCTACTGCTTTACGAGGGTCCATGTGCTGACGCCGTGCCAGGAAAGTAGTGACAGCTGACGGGTCCCTGAGTCACTGGGGCGCTCGTGATGGAGAACTATATTCGGCCCCATGGCTAAATGCTTCCCAACTGTTCGCTCAATCCTGACGGCTTTCCAAGCCGGGGTCACCTCCTGGCATGTGCTGGAAGACGACCAACCATTCCGCCGCTGCTTTAAGTAGACCTCTGAGCTAATGTGAAAATAATACCAGTTGTGTCATGGTTGTGTATTCATTGAGATGACTGAGCGCTTACTCCCTCCAGCAATGTTCCACGAGAGCTCTCCCTCCTCATTGGCTGAGAGACGGACAGCAGCTTGCGCCCATTGGCTCTCAATCAAAGTCATTGAGCCAATGAGGGGAGAGAGAGGGGGGGGGGCGGGACAGAGCTGCGGCTCTGTCTCTAAATGGACACACAGAGCAGCAACTTGGCTCGGGTGCCCCAATAGCAAGCTGCTTGCTGTGGGAGGGGGCACTTGGCAGAAGGGAGGGGCCAGAATCGGCAGTGAGGGACCTGAGAAGAGGAGGATCGGGCTGCTCTGTGCAAAACTATTACACGGAGCAGAAAAAATAACACGTTTGTTATTTTAAGTCTTATTTTTTTTTTTATATATATCTCTTTAAAGGGGTGGTTCACCCTCCAAAAAAATTTCAGGCATGCCACGGAGCCCACCCACCTGACCGGTGTTTTTTTTTTTTTTTTTTATATACATACCTTTTTTACGGGCTCTCTCCAGCGATCCCCCCGCGTGACTGGGCGTTTCCAATCGCATGTTGTGATTGACGTCCCTCAGCCCGGCGCATACAGCGCGTCACGAGATGCCGAAGGAACCCGAACGTCGGTGCAGCCCTATACACCGCCTGCGCACTGACGTCCGGGTTCCTTCGGCATCTCGTGACGCGCTGTATGCGCCGGGCTGAGGGACGTCAATCACAGCCTGTGATTCTAAACGCCCAGTCACGCGGGATCGCCGGATCGGAAGAGAGCCCGTAAAAAGGTATGTATAGAAAAAAAAAAAAAAAAACACCGGCATACTGCCGGTCGGGTGGGTGGGCTCCGTGGCATGCCTGGATTTTTTTTTTTTTTTTCTGGAGGGTGAACCTCCCCTTTAACCACTTCTGGACCACCACACGACTATATACGTCGGCACTTTGAAGAGGGATATCTGTGTTATGGCAGCAGCTAACCCAGGTATCCGTCTCTTCAGGCGGCGGTCCGGTTTCCGATAATGGTGGTCTCTGCGGCGGATTCGCCACAAGATGACAGTTATCGGGTCCACAGGGCTGGGTATGGAGATGGGTGAGGGGGGGAAATGGCCCCATAGCGTAGGGCAGAAACCACGTCACTTCCACCTATAGCTCTTAAAGGGCCATTTTTTTTGGGGAATTTTTTTTCAAATGACAATTTATTTTTTATTTTTTTATTATTTAATTTTTTATTGCATTTTAGTCTAAATATATGAGGTCTTTTTTGACCCCCAGATCTAATATTTAAGAGGAACTGTCATGTTTTTTTTTCTATTACAAGGCAAGTTTACATGCCTTGTAATAGAAATAAAAGTGACCCAAAGTTTTATTTTTTTAAAGTGTCAAAGTAAATAAACAATAAAAAAAATATTTTTTAAAGGGCCCCTGTCCCGCCGGGCTCGTGGAAAGAAGCAAACGTATACGCGAGCAGCGCGCGCATGTGAAAACTGTGTTCAAACCACACATGTGAGGTATCGCCGCGATCGTTAGAGCGAGAGCAATAATTCTAGCCCCAGACCTCCTCTGCAACTCAAAACAGGCAACCTGTAGAATTCTTTTTTTCTTTTCTTTTTTTAAACGCCGCCTATGGAGATTTTAAGGGGTAAAAGTTTGATGCCATTCCACGAGCGGGCGCAATTTCGAAGCGTGACGTGTTGGGTATCAATTTACTCGGCGTAACATCATCTTTCACAATATAACAATTTTTTTACTAACTTTACTCTGGTCTCTTTTTCTCAAAAAATATGGTGTGACGTAAAGTATTGCAAAGACCGTTTTTTTCTCTAGGGCAGGGGTCTCCAAACATTTCGTACAAAGGGCCACAATATTGCCCTCCAGACTTTAGGAGGGCCGGATTGTGGCCCGGCAGGGGCAGAAAATGGCACGGGCCCGGCACCAGTGAGAACAAATATGGCCTCAGGGTTGGTGGTCAGTAGGAGGAGGAGTATTCCCCCCTATTAGTAGGAGGAATAGTATCCCATCATTGGTATCAGTGGATGATATAGTGCCCCATTGTTGGTGTCAGTAGGAGGAATAGTTCCTCATATCAGTGGAAGGAATTGTTCCCTAAGGGCCAGATTAAGGCTAGCAAAGGGCCTCGTCTGGCCCTCGGGCCGAAGTTTGGAGACGCCTGCTCTAGGGTGTTAGAATTTTTTTTTATAATGTTTGGAGGTTCTAAGTAATTTTCTAGCAAAAAAACGTGTTTTTTTAACTTTTTTTAGGCAGCGCAAACTTTGCTTGTAATGTCTATCAATGGATATCCACAACTAAATGGTCAGCGTTAGGTTACCTAGGCTACGTGTTGACTCTTTAGTAGGGATGTCCCGATACCGAGCATTTCCCAAGTACTTGTACTAGGGGGAAATGCTCCGATGCTTCACCCGATACCCAGGCAGTCATGTATCGGGTGGTGTGGGTAGTTACTAGTCTTTTACGCGTTGTCCCCCCCACCGTGCCGCCTTGTTCCCCCATGCCATCTTGTTCCCCAGTGCCGCTCTCCCCTCCGTGCCGCCGTCTTGTCCCGCTCCCCTCCCCTGCCATCTTGTCCCCCTCCGTCCCGCTCCCCTCCATGCAGCGCTCCCCCCCCCCCCGCCGTCTTGTCCCCCTCCATGCCGCTCTCCCCCCCCCCCTGCCATCTTGTCCCCCTCCGTGCAGCTCCCCCCCCTGCCGTCTTGTCCCCCTCCATGCAGCGCTCCCCCCCGCGCCGTCTTGTCCCCCTCCGTGCCGCTCTCCCCCCCCCCTGACGTCTTGTCCCGCTCCCCTCCATGCAGCGCTCCCCCCCCCCCCCCCCCGCCGTCTTGTCCCCCTCCATGCCGCTCTCCCCCCCCCCTGCCATCTTGTCCCCCTCCGTGCAGCTCCCCCCCCCCTGCCGTCTTGTCCCCCTCCGTCCCGCTCCCCTCCATGCAGCGCTCCCCCTGCGCAGTCTTGTCCCCCTCCGTGCCGCTCTCCCCCCCCTGACGTCTTGTCCCCCTCCGTGCCGCTCTCCCCCCTGTGCTGTTTTGTCCCCCCATGCAGCTCTCCCCTCCGTGCAGCGCTCCCCCCCCCCCACCGTCTTGTCCCCCTCCGTGCCGCTCTTTCCCCCCCCCTGCCGTCTTGTCCCCCCTCCGTGCCACTCTCCCCCCTGTGCTGTTTTGTCCCCCCATGCAGCTCTCCCCTCCGTGCAGCTCCATGCAGCGCTCCCCCCCCCACCGTCTTGTCCCCCTCCGTGCCGCTCTCCCCCCTGTGCCGTCTTGTCCCCCCATGCAGCTCTCCCCTCCGTGCAGCTCCATGCAGCGCTCCCCCCCCCCACCGTCTTGTCCCCCTCCGTGCCGCTCTCCCCCTCAATCTAAGCCTGGCTCCTACCTTTTGAGTGAGCAGTGTCAGTAACCACATTAATATAACTGAACATCATAACTTGTGTTTACTATGCTTCAGTTTATGAATGGAGAGGAGCATATCTCTCCATTCATTTTAGCTGAGGCTGTGATAAAGGGACTGGGGAATCTGTGTCCTTAGTCCCTTTCTCTTTCTTAAAGGGGAGATGTCAGGGGTTAAGAGACCCCTGATATATCACCAAAGCCTCCCCAACAGGGCTGATTTAAAAAAAATTGTAATAAATAATTAAAAAAAAATTCAAATAATAAAAAAAGAAAAAAAAATAATAAAAAAGAAAAAATGTAAATAATAAAAAAAAGAAAAAAAAACACACTGACAATCCACTACCCCCCCCCCCTCTTTAAAAAAAATCACTGTAAAGAAAAAAAAAATAGTAAAAAAATAAATTGTGTAATAAAATAAAATAAAAAGTCACATCACATTAAAAAAAAGTATCGGTATTCGGTATCGGTGAGTACTTGAGTAAAAAGTATGGGTACTTGTACTCGGTCCTAAAAAAAGTGGTATTGGGAAAACCCTAGTCTTCAGTCAGTTCCTTGTCAACGCGTTTGGATAAAATAAAAAGTACGCTCTCGTTTCACAATGTTCTACAGGAAATTTTGAGCTGGTGGTGAGGGGGTTAGATCTTCTGGCAGGTTTTTATTGTTGCTTGTATCTTTGCTACCTACACCTTGTCCTTGGAGAGTAGTGGAGTATTCTAGAACTCTCCTATGAAAGGTCTGACATTTTTTTTTTCTTCTCCTTAGGTGATTCTTAGAAACCTCAAGTCACGATGTCTCAGAGAGTGGGGCAGGACGACCCCGAGCGATACCTCTTCGTGGACCGCGATGTGGTCTACAATCCAGCCACTCAAGCCGACTGGACCGCCAAGAAGCTGGTGTGGGTGCCGTCGGAGCGGCACGGGTTCGAGGCAGCCAGCATCAAGGAGGAAAAAGGAGACGAGGTTGTGGTGGAGCTCGCCGAGAACGGCAAGAAGGCCATGGTCAACAAAGACGACATCCAGAAGATGAACCCACCCAAGTTCTCTAAAGTGGAAGACATGGCGGAACTGACGTGTCTTAACGAGGCTTCCGTGTTACATAATCTAAAGGACAGATACTACTCGGGGCTCATCTATGTAAGTGTTTGTATTATATGTGACTGTTGTTCAATCTTCCTCCTGTGTATTCTGCAGAGACCTTGCTTGTCTGACTCCATTGTATGATGTCCAGGACAGGCCGGCAAACGGCGCCTAATGACATTGGAATTCGCCCTCCTGACCAGTCTGAGAGATGATCCAATCTTGTATGGAGGTCACCAGCAGTCCCTAGACTGTGTTCTCATGAATATGAAGGGTCTCGGTGATGTCACTGGTCTCTAGTGATTGGATAGGCTGTGTTCTCATGAATATGAAGGGTCTCGGTGATGTCACTGGTCTCTAGTGATTGGATAGGCTGTGTTCTCATGAATATGAAGGGTCTCGGTGATGTCACTGGTCTCTAGTGATTGGATAGGTTGTGTTCTCATGAATATGAAGGGTCTCGGTGATGTCACTGGTCTCTAGTGATTTGATAGGCTGTGTTCTCATGAATATGAAGGGTCTCGGTGATGTCACTGGTCTCTAGTGATTGGATAGGCTGTGTTCTCATGAATATGAAGGGTCTCGTGATGTCACTGGTCTCTAGTGATTGGATAGGCTGTGTTCTCATGAATATGAAGGGTCTCTGTGATGTCACTGGTCTCTAGTGATTGGATAGGCTGTGTTCTCATGAAGGGTCTCGGTGATGTCACTGGTCTCTAGTGATTGGATAGGCTGTGTTCTCATGAATATGAAGGGTCTCGGTGATGTCACTGTTCTCTAGTGATTGGATAGGCTGTGTTCTCATGAATATGAAGGGTCTCTGTGATGTCACTGGTCTCTAGTGATTGGATAGGCTGTGTTCTCATGAATATGAAGGGTCTCTGTGATGTCACTGGTCTCTAGTGATTGGATAGGCTGTGTTCTCATGAATATGAAGGGTCTCTGTGATGTCACTGGTCTCTAGTGATTGGATAGGCTGTGTTCTCATGAAGGGTCTCGGTGATGTCACTGGTCTCTAGTGATTGGATAGGCTGTGTTCTCATGAATAAGAAGGGTCTTGGTGATGTCACTGGTCTCTAGTGATTGGATAGGCTGTGTTCTCATGAATATGAAGGGTCTCGGTGATGTCACTGGTCTCTAGTGATTGGATAGGCTGTGTTCTCATGAATATGAAGGGTCTCGGTGATGTCACTGGTCTCTAGTGATTGGATAGGTTGTGTTCTCATGAATATGAAGGGTCTCGGTGATGTCACTGGTCTCTAGTGATTTGATAGGCTGTGTTCTCATGAATATGAAGGGTCTCGGTGATGTCACTGGTCTCTAGTGATTGGATAGGCTGTGTTCTCATGAATATGAAGGGTCTCGGTGATGTCACTGGTCTCTAGTGATTGGATAGGCTGTGTTCTCATGAATATGAAGGGTCTCGGTGATGTCACTGTTCTCTAGTGATTGGATAGGCTGTGTTCTCATGAATATGAAGGGTCTCGGTGATGTCACTGGTCTCTAGTGATTGGATAGGCTGTGTTCTCATGAATATGAAGGGTCTTGGTGATGTCACTGGTCTCTAGTGATTGGATAGGCTGTGTTCTCATGAATATGAAGGGTCTCGGTAATGTCACTGTTCTCTAGTGATTGGATAGGCTGTGTTCTCATGAATATGAAGGGTCTCGGTGATGTCACTGGTCTCTAGTGATTGAATAGGTTGTGTTCTCATGAATACGAAGGGTCTCGGTGATGTCACCGGTCTCTAGTGAGGCTTGGATAGGTCTCTGTGTGTTCTCGTGAATATGAAGGGTCTCAGTGATGTCACTGGTCTCTAGTGATTGGATAGGCTGTGTTCTCATGAAGGGTCTCGGTGATGTCACTGGTCTCTAGTGATTGGATAGGCTGTGTTCTCATGAATATGAAGGGTCTCGGTGATGTCACTGGTCTCTAGTGATTGGATAGGTTGTGTTCTCATGAATATGAAGGGTCTCGGTGATGTCACTGGTCTCTAGTGATTGGATAGGCTGTGTTCTCATGAATATGAAGGGTCTCTGTGATGTCACTGGTCTCTAGTGATTGGATAGGCTGTGTTCTCATGAAGGGTCTCGGTGATGTCACTGGTCTCTAGTGATTGGATAGGCTGTGTTCTCATGAATAAGAAGGGTCTTGGTGATGTCACTGGTCTCTAGTGATTGGATAGGCTGTGTTCTCATGAATATGAAGGGTCTCGGTGATGTCACTGGTCTCTAGTGATTGGATAGGCTGTGTTCTCATGAATATGAAGGGTCTCGGTGATGTCACTGGTCTCTAGTGATTGGATAGGTTGTGTTCTCATGAATATGAAGGGTCTCGGTGATGTCACTGGTCTCTAGTGATTTGATAGGCTGTGTTCTCATGAATATGAAGGGTCTCGGTGATGTCACTGGTCTCTAGTGATTGGATAGGCTGTGTTCTCATGAATATGAAGGGTCTTGGTGATGTCACTGGTCTCTAGTGATTGGATAGGCTGTGTTCTCATGAATATGAAGGGTCTCGGTAATGTCACTGTTCTCTAGTGATTGGATAGGCTGTGTTCTCATGAATATGAAGGGTCTCGGTGATGTCACTGGTCTCTAGTGATTGGATAGGCTGTGTTCTCATGAATATGAAGGGTCTCTGTGATGTCACTGGTCTCTAGTGATTGGATAGGCTGTGTTCTCATGAATATGAAGGGTCTCGGTGATGTCACTGGTCTCTAGTGATTGGATAGGCTGTGTGCTCATGAATATGAAGGGTCTCGGTGATGTCACTGGTCTCTAGTGATTGGATAGGCTGTGTTCTCATGAATATGAAGGGTCTCGGTGATGTCACTGGTCTCTAGTGATTGGATAGGCTGTGTTCTTATAAATATGAAAGGTCTCGGTGATGTCACTGGTCTCTAGTGATTGGATAGGCTGTGTTCTCATGAATATGAAGGGTCTCGGTGATGTCACTGGTCTCTAGTGATTGGATAGGCTGTGTTCTCATGAATATAATGGGTCTCTGTGATGTCACTGGTCTCTAGTGATTGGATAGGCTGTGTTCTCATGAATATGAAGGGTCTCGGTGATGTCACTGGTCTCTAGTGATTGAATAGGTTGTGTTCTCATGAATATGAAGGGTCTCGGTGATGTCACTGGTCTCTAGTGATTGAATAGGTTGTGTTCTCATGAATACGAAGGGTCTCGGTGATGTCACCGGTCTCTAGTGATTGGATAGGCTGTGTTCTCGTGAATATGAAGGGTCTCAGTGATGTCACTGGTCTCTAGTGATTGGATAGGCTGTGTTCTCATGAAGGGTCTCGGTGATGTCACTGGTCTCTAGTGATTGGATAGGCTGTGTTCTCATGAATATGAAGGGTCTCGGTGATGTCACTGGTCTCTAGTGATTGGATAGGTTGTGTTCTCATGAATATGAAGGGTCTCGGTGATGTCACTGGTCTCTAGTGATTGGATAGGCTGTGTTCTCATGAATATGAAGGGTCTCGGTGATGTCACTGGTCTCTAGTGATTGGATAGGCTGTGTTCTCATAAAGGGTCTCGGTGATGTCACTGGTCCCTAGTGATTGGTTAGGTTGTGTTCTCATGAATATGAAGGGTCCCAGCCTATAATGCTCCGCTGCCACCCCCATAGTGTTCTTTTTCCTTTTGGTTGGCTGACGTCTCTTTATAGAAGGTGATATCGCGGCAGATGGAATTCTTCTTTACCCGCGGCTTCCTCTCTTCGGCACGGAGGAAATGGCATTTTTAATTTCCCGACATTAGATTTAGACCATGTAAATATTTGCAGTTGGGGGTCAGGGCATAAAACAAACACATATTCCTAGATTTGGACTTTGTGCGTTTCAGCAGTTTAACCCTTTCCCGGCTGGAGAGGTGCTGCGGAGTTATTCGGTTATCCGGCAGCGGCTGGAGATCCCGTTATTGGCTTGATGGAGGTGGTGGGACTCGGCGGTCCTTAAAGCCTCCGACTGATATTGCCGCCCGGACTTCCTTTCAATGATTCTGGAAAGGAGGAGTTGGGGAGTCGGCCTATTTATACTCATTTCTTCCCGTTCTTATATATTTCATGTATTTTGCAAACATTGTATTTTAAAGAGAACCTGTCACCATCTTAAAACTCCAGGTAAAGCACAGAAATCCAAATATTTTAAAGCTGAACTTCAAAGAAAACAAATACATTTCCTTTGTAGTGCGCCCCCCCCTTAGCATTGAAGGGTTAAATGCTTGTATGTGTCCAGGACTATGCTTTCCAATTTGTGGCCTGTGGGGCTGGATGTGGCTTTTTGCATGGCTGACGACAGTGATGGGACGCTGTTCCGTCCACTGAGGCCAGGGATGGGGCGCTATGCCTGTCAACTGACGCCAGGGACGGGGCGCTGTGCCTCTCAACTGACGCCAGGGACGGGGCGCTGTGCCTGTCAACTGACGCCAGGGACGGGGCGCTGTGCCTGTCAACTGACGCCAGGGACGGGGCGCTGTGCCTGTCAACTGACGCCAGGGACGGGGCGCTGTGCCTGTCAACTGACGCCAGGGACGGGGCGCTGTGCCTGTCAACTGACGCCAGGGTCGGGGCGCTGTGCCTGTCAACTGACGCCAGGGTCGGGGCGCTGTGCCTGTCAACTGACGCCAGGGTCGGGGCGCTGTGCCTGTCAACTGACGCCAGGGTCGGGGCGCTGTGCCTGTCAACTGACGCCAGGGTCGGGGCGCTGTGCCTGTCAACTGACGCCAGGGACGGGGCGCTGTGCCTGTCAACTGACGCCAGGGACGGGGCGCTGTGCCTGTCAACTGACGCCAGGGACGGGGCGCTGTGCCTGTCACGGGGCGCTGTGCCTGTCACTGACGCCAGGGACGGGGCGCTGTGCCTGTCAACTGACGCCAGGGACGGGGCGCTGTGCCTGTCAACTGACGCCAGGGACGGGGCGCTGTGCCTGTCAACTGACGCCAGGGACGGGGCGCTGTGCCTGTCAACTGACGCCAGGGACGGGGCGCTGTGCCTGTCAACTGACGCCAGGGACGGGGCGCTGTGCCTGTCAACTGACGCCAGGGACGGGGCGCTGTGCCTGTCAGCTGACGCCAGGGACGGGGCGCTGTGCCTGTCAACTGACGCCAGGGACGGGGCGCTGTGCCTGTCAACTGACGCCAGGGACGGGGCGCTGTTCCATCTCTTTCGCCCAGCTTGACCCCCTCGTCTTATTTGCTTCAGATCAACAGGTGCTCTTTAATTTTACTTGTGCTTCCGAGATCTTGAATCGGAGCCGCCTTCAGGTCTGTAGACGGGAGCCAAGATCCCAGCTGCGGCTCGATAAACAACACATGCGTTTGACCTCTTGGCTGGAAGATCTTCTCGCTGATGATTGATGGTCGCCATGGCCGGAGCCATAGCCAATCTTCCATGGTGTGCAGAGATATGGACTGAGCATGTGCAGAGCCGGCAATCTCTAGGTCAGGGGGTCTCAAACTGGCGGCCCTCCAGCTGTTGCAGAACTACAAGTCCCATCATGCCTCTGCCTGTGGGAGTCATGCTTGTAACTGTCAGCCTTGCAATGCCTCGTGGGAGTTGTAGTCCTGCAACAGCTGGAGGGCCGCCAGTTTAAAACCCCCTGCTCTAGGTCCACGTCCATCCATGAGTTTATGTGGTGCCCCCCATGTCATTCTGTATGGCTGCCTACATCTTAAAGGTGGGCCATTCATTTCTTTACAGACTGGGAGTAGTTGGTGCTCAGTAGGCCGTGTATTCCGGGACACTTTGCTCCTTCTCTGCATGGGGGCGGCAGTAAATCTCTGGCTAAGTAGGAGAGATGACCTCCAATAGATCTGGGACTGTAGAGAATAATTTATCAGAGAGTTTCCCTTCAGTCTTCCACAGTTGTAGCGGCTCGGCTCCTCTCCTGGGCTGAAATGGCTTCTTCTGATTTCACTGCACACTGTGAGCTTCTCACAATGTGCATCAACAGCTGCAGCAAGTCAGATAGAGCCCCGCCCCATTTCCTCTGGCTGGAGCACCTCCAGCATCGTCTAGACCAGAGGCGCCCGACCTCTTAAAGAGCAAGGGCCACTAGACGCGGGCAGATGACGGGTCCATGCCCACTCCACATATGCAGAGCAGACATGGACACAACCCTCTCTAGGCACTATGGGCCCTCCGATCCTATGGGTGGGTATGGCTGGTAGCTGCCCCCCCCCCCCCCCCCCCAGGGCAGATATGGTGGGCATGGCTGGCGTCTGTCTCCCAGGTGGGCATGGCTGGCGTCTGTCTCCCAGGTGGGCATGGCTGGCGTCTGTCTCCCAGGTGGGCATGGCTGGCGTCTGTCTGCTCCCTCGGGCGGGTATGGCTGGCGGCTGTCTCCCAGGTGGGCATGGCTGGCGGCTGTCTCCCAGGTGGGCATGGCTGGCGCCTGTCTCCCAGGTGGGCATGGCTGGCGCCTGTCTCCTCCCTCGGGCGGGTATGGCTGGCGTCTGTCTCCCAGGTGGGCATCGCTGGCGTCTGTCTGCTCTCTCGGGCGGGCATGGCTGGCGCCTGTCTCCCAGGTGGGCATGGCTGGCGCCTGTCTCCCAGGTGGGCATGGCTGGCGCCTGTCTCCCAGGTGGGCATGGCTGGCGCTGTCTCCCAGGTGGGCATGGCTGGCGTCTGACTGCTTCCTTGGGCGGGTATGGCTGGCGTCTGTCTCCCAGGCGGGCATGGCTGGCGTCTGTCTCCCAGGTGGGCATGGCTGGCGTCTGTCTCCCAGGTGGGCATGGCTGGCGGCTGTCTCCCAGGTGGGCATGGCTGGCACTGTCTCCCAGGTGGGCATGGCTGGCGCTGTCTCCCAGGTGGGCATGGCTGGCGCTGTCTCCCAGGTGGGCATGGCTGGCGCTGTCTCCCAGGTGGGCATGGCTGGCGCTGTCTCCCAGGTGGGCATGGCTGGCGGCTGTCTCCCAGGTGGGCATGGCTGGCGTCTGTCTGCTCCCTCGGGCAGGTATGGCTGACGTCTGTCTCCCAGGTGGGCATGGCTGGCGCTGTCTCCCAGGTGGGCATGGCTGGCGTCTGTCTGCTCCATCGGGCGGGTATGGCTGGCGTCTGTCTGCTCCCTCGGGCGGGTATGGCTGGCGGCTGTCTGCTCCCTCGGGCGGGTATGGCTGGCGGCTGTCTCCCAGGTGGGCATGGCTGGCGGCTGTCTCCCAGGTGGGCATGGCTGGCGGCTGTCTCCCAGGTGGGCATGGCTGGCGCCTGTCTCCCAGGTGGGCATGGCTGGCGCCTGTCTCCCAGGTAGGCATGGCTGGCGCCTGTCTCCCAGGTGGGCATGGCTGGCGCCTGTCTCCCAGGTGGGCATGGCTGGCGCCTGTCTCCCAGGTGGGCATGGCTGGCGCCTGTCTCCCAGGTGGGCATGGCTGGCGCCTGTCTCCCAGGTGGGCATGGCTGGCGCCTGTCTCCCAGGTGGGCATGGCTGGCGCCTGTCTCCCAGGTGGGCATGGCTGGCGCCTGTCTCCTCCCTCGGGCGGGTATGGCTGGCGTCTGTCTCCCAGGTGGGCATCGCTGGCGTCTGTCTGCTCTCTCGGGCGGGTATGGCTGGCGCCTGTCTCCCAGGTGGGCATGGCTGGCGCCTGTCTCCCAGGTGGGCATGGCTGGCGCCTGTCTCCCAGGTGGGCATGGCTGGCGTCTGACTGCTTCCTTGGGCGGGTATGGCTGGCTTCTGTGTCTGTCCCCCCAGGGCGGGTATGGCTGGCAAGTGCTGCTTCACAGTCCCTTCAATCGGCTCTCGGCTCTCTTCACTGAGTAACTTCAGCTCCCCCCACCCCCTGCTTTCTGAAACCTCAGACAAGCTGTATAAATGCTGCACTTTGTAAAGCTGTAGAGAAGAGAGGGTTGCAGATAAACTGGTACAACTTATGTAGGAGGATTTCTCTCATCTCTGTGTATCACCTGAGGCTGGTCACTTCACTGGGGATATGTGAGGTTTTACAAGCACTTTAAATATATAGAAATCTTTTCGGGGGATGCCTGTGATCTGCTGTTGTGCTCTGTGCATCGAGTGTTTGAATATGGAGGGGGGGGGGGGGGGGAGGGGATTGTAGGGCATTCGGTATAATTAGAATTTGGGACTCTTTGATCTGACGCTCCAGATTTTTCTGCCTCTTGTAATCTGCCATTCAGGAAATGAATGGAATAACTTTGTATCCGTCGAGGGCAAGTTGGCAAGTCCGGGTTGTGTCCGGGTCAGCCATGGCTTGTGTCAGGTATGGGCGAGGAGTCTGGAACCGGCGCGATAAGAGCCTGAGAACGCAATGGAATGCGACGGCCTAGAACGCAGACGTCCTATTTCGGTCTGCGAGGTTGTGACCGCAGGAATGCGGCAGGGAAGACGTTATCTGGCGGTAGATGGACGCAGCGCCCCGCCGACTGGACGCGAGTCATGATGAGGAAGAGGGAGGAAATCGACAGACACCTAAAGAGTCCCAATTATTATTATTATTATTAGAGTCTGAAATTGTTACAATTTGTACAGATCTGGTTATTAACCACTTCATCCCCGGACCAATATGCAGGTTAAGGACCTGGCCCCTTTTTGCGATTCGGCGATGCGTCGCTTTAAGTGACAATTGCGCGGTCGTGCGACGCGGCTCCCAAACAAAATTGGCGTCCTTTTTTCCCCCACGAATAGAGCTTTCTTTTGGTGGTATTTGATCACCTCTGCGGTTTTTTATTATTTGCGCTATAAACAAAAATAGAGCGACAATTTTGAAAAAAATTGTCGCTCTGTATATAAAATATATATATATATTTTCCCTCAGTTTAGGCCGATACGTATTCTTCTACCTATTTTTTCGTGACTGCGACATTACGGCGGACACATCGGACAATTTTGACACATTTTTGGGACCATTGTCATTTTCACAGCAAAAAGTGCTATACAAATGCACTGATTGCTGTCAAAATGACAATTGCAGTTTGGGAGTTAACCACTAGGGGGCGCTGAAGGGGTTAAGTGTGACCTCGTATGTGTTTCTAACTGTAGGGGGTGTGACGTCAGTAATCGTCGTTCTCTATATCAGGGAACAGATGATCAGTGTCACTGCCACTGTGAAGAACGGGGAAGGTTTGTTTACACTCCCCTCTCTTTGTTCTTAAGCTTCTGTGACTGATCGTGGGACACCGGCAAACGGGTCCCGCGGGCGCGGTCACGGAGCTTCGCACATCCCAGTCTCAGTCCGGAGGGTTCAATATTGAGTTGGCCCCGCCCTTCGCAGCTATAAGAGCTTCACCTCTTCTGGGAAGGCTGTCCACAAGGTTTAGGGGTGTGTCTATGGGAAGGCCGTCCACAAAGTTTAGGGGTGTGTCTATGGGAAGGTCTGTCCACAAGGTTTAGGAGGGTGTCTATGGGAAGGCCGTCCACAAGGTTTAGGGGTGTGTCTATGGGAAGGCCGTCCACAAGGTTTAGGGGTGTGTCTATGGGAAGGTCTGTCCACAAGGTTTAGGGGTGTGTCTATGGGAAGGCCGTCCACAAGGTTTAGGAGGGTGTCTATGGGAAGGCCGTCCACAAGGTTTAGGGGTGTGTCTATGGGAAGGCCGTCCACAAGGTTTAGGGGTGTGTCTATGGGAAGGTCTGTCCACAAGGTTTAGGGGTGTGTCTATGGGAAGGCCGTCCACAAGGTTTAAGGGTGTGTCTATGGGAAGGCCGTCCACAAGGTTTAGGGGTGTGTCTATGGGGAGGCCGTCCACAAGGTTTAAGGGTGTGTCTATGGGAAGGCCGTCCACAAGGTTTAGGGGTGTGTCTATGGGAAGGCCGTCCACAAGGTTTAAGGGTGTGTCTATGGGAAGGCCGTCCACAAGGTTTAGGGGTGTGTCTATGGGAAGGCCGCCCACAAGGTTTAGGGGGGTGTCTATGGGAAGGCCGTCCACAAGGTTTAAGGGTGTGTCTATGGGAAGGCCGTCCACAAGGTTTAGGGGTGTGTCTATGGGAAGGCCGCCCACAAGGTTTAGGGGTGTGTCTATGGGAAGGCCGCCCACAAGGTTTAGGGGTGTGTCTATGGGAAGGCCGTCCACAAGGTTTAAGGGTGTGTCTATGGGAAGGCCGCCCACAAGGTTTAAGGGTGTGTCTATGGGAAGGCCGCCCACAAGGTTTAGGGGTGTGTCTATGGGAAGGTTTGACCGTTCTTCCAGAAGAGCATTTGTGAGGTCAGGCACTCGTGAATGAAGAGAAAGATACATTGTATCGTCCTTCCTCTTCTTAAAGTGGAGGTTCCCCTAAATAGAAACTTTTAACATTGCATTCCCGAGGTTAATGACAAGTAGAATCGGTGGGTTTTTAAAAAAAAAATATGTCCGTACATACCGTTTCTCATATCCCTTCTCACTGCCGCTTCCGGGTCTGATGGTCGGGGATGGGCGTGCCTAACTGATTGACAGGCATCCGACCGACGCATACAGCGCGTCACGAGATGCCGAAAGAAGCCGAACACGTCGGTGCTGCTCTATACAGCGCCTGCGCACCGACGTTCGGCTTCTTTCGGAGAGGGAGCTGGCGCGCGCGCGAGAGAGAGAGAGAGAGAGAGAGAGAGAGAGAGAGAGAGAGAGAGGTGGCTAGCTAGCTACCTAGAGAGAGCTGGCGAGAGAGAGAGAGAGAGCTGGCGAGGGAGAGAGAGCTGGCAAGGGAGAGAGAGGGCACACGCGAGGTGGCTAGCTACCTAGAGAGAGAGAGGTGGCTAGCTACCTAGAGAGAGAGAAAGAGAGAGGTGGCTAGCTACCTAAAAAGAGAGAGAGAGGTGGCTAGCTACCGAGAGAGAGAGAGAGGTGGCTAGCTACCTAAAAAGAAAGAGAGGTGGCTAGCTACCTAGAGAGAGAGAGAGAGGTGGCTAGCTACCTAGAGAGAGAGAGAGAGAGAGAGAGGTGGCTAGCTACCTAGAGAGAGAGAGAGGTGGCTAGCTACCTAGAGAGAGAGAGAGGTGGCTAGCTACCTAGAGAGAGAGAGAGGTGGCTAGCTACCTAGAGAGAGAGAGAGGTGGCTAGCTACCTAGAGAGAGAGAGGTGGCTAGCTACCTAGAGAGAGAGAGAGGTGGCTAGCTACCTAGAGAGAGAGAGAGGTGGCTAGCTACCTAAAAAGAAAGAGAGAGGTGGCTAGCTACCGAGAGAGAGAGAGAGAGGTGGCTAGAGAGAGAGAGGTGGCTAGGTACCTAGAGAGAGGTGGCTAGAGAGAAGCGAGCAAGCCATCTAGAGAGAGTTGGTGAGAGAGAGAGACATCGATACAATTCAAATAATAAAAGCAAAGTAGCGACTGTACATAATGTGATGTCAGAAATGACTGAATTTGTATGGCTCAACGCGTTTCATGGACATTATCCACTTCTTCAGGAGCCGTCAGTATAATTATTCATTCCCAAAAACATTTGTACAAAAGTAATCAAAAATATGTACATTTAGCGGCTTTTAGCCACAATCGGTTATTACTAGAGAGCCAATTGCCTGCAGCTGCATATCTCTCCGGTTTATTAACCCCTTCAAGTGATGAACACAAATTTGTGTACGATCGGCACAAAAGGGGTTATTTTGGGTAGAAATTAAAAAAAAAAAATTAAATTATTATCCTATAAAAATGCACACCCTCGTTTTCTAGGCTGTACTCCGGCTACAAACAACTGACACACGTGTGGTGTCGCTGCGATCGTCGGGAGCGGGAGAAATTTATTTGAGTTGTTTAGTAAATTTATAATAATGGCAAGAAATCTATAACACATTTAGAAAAAGTAATATTTTTTTTTTCTTTACTATTTTTGGCCAGTTTTCCTTTGATAATAACAAAGATAATCGGGAGATATCTATTACCGTTCATCACCAAAAAAAAAACAACAATTTGTCCTGGAAGTAAAACGCGGTATAACACACCTGGATACACAGAGTAGTTGTGATGAGATGTACGGTTTTATTAAAAAATGTCAAAATTGTAAAATTGTGCTCGGGCATTTACATTTGGGGTTGAGAAACTTTGTGCTCGGGGCGTAGAAAGCAATGCACTGCGTTCAGATAAAAAAAAAAGTACCGCAGACGCTTCTCAGCTGTGTTGATGGAAGGGCACTAATACGGCTCCAGTCACTTTGGTTAAGTTGATTGTAAGTAACTCTGGGGCCGTGTTATTTGATAGTGTTATGCAGCCAGGGAGGCAATCCTGTTATCAGCGGGAGGTCAGCAAAGGTCAGACCTCGAGGGACCTTTTTCTGCGACACGAATCGCACTGAAGTAAAACTAAATACAGAGACAGATGTGAAGGTTTAATTAGCAAGTCTGCAGAGCTGTAACCCTTCAATACTCCACAATTAGGTCCCCTTTCACACAGGGGCGGTGGGGCCGTCGGCAGTAAAGCGACGCTATTTTTAGCGGCGATTTACCGTAGATTTTGTAGCGATATTCCGCGGTGCTTTGCTGGCGATTCGGTGGCGCTGCCCATTGATTTCAATGGGCAGGGGCGCTTTAGGAGCGGTGAAATACAGCTACAAAATCTACGGTAAAGCGCCGCTAAAAATACTACTGCTAGCCACATCTTTAAGGCGCTGGACTTTTTTTTTACCGTCCTCCCAGCGCACCGCTCCAGTGTGAAGGCCCTCAGGGTCTTTCACATCAGAGAGACAACAGCGGCTCTTTCAGGACGCTTTGCAGGCGAATAAAAAAAAAAAAATGATATATATATTATATTATATATATTTTATAGATGTTGACTTGAATAAAAATAAAAATAAAAAATTATATATATAAATATAAATATATATATATATATATATATATATATATATATATATATATATATATATATATTGACCTCTAGTGAGATATATATATATATATATAATCTCACTAGAGGTCAATATATATTTTATGGATGTTGACTTGAATAAAAAAATAAAATTATATATATATATATATATATATATATATTTTTTATTCAAGTCAACATCCATAAAATATAGGTCAATATATATATATTTTATGGATGTTGACTTGAATAAAAAATAAATAAATTATATATATATATATATATATATATTGACCTCTAGTGATATATATATATATATATATATATATATATATATATATATCACTAGAGGTCAATATATATATATATATATATATATATATATATAATTTATTTATTTTTTATTCAAGTCAACATCCATAAAATATATATATATTGACCTATATTTTATGGATGTTGACTTGAATAAAAAAAAAATATATAATATAATTTTATTTTTTTATTCAAGTCAACATCCATAAAATATATATTGACCTCTAGTGATATATATATATATATATATATCACTAGAGGTCAATATATATATTTTTTTTATGGATTTTGACTTAAAAAAAAAATGATAGATTATATATATATATAATCTATCTATCATTTTTTTTTTAAGTCAAAATCCATAAAAAATATATATATATAATATTGCTCAGGATTGATCACGATCACCCATCCAATCCCGAGCAAGGGGGGAGTGTCTATACGCGCGGGCTATTCAAATGAAAGCTGTGATGTTCCCACACGCCGTTTAACCCATGCGGCGGAGCGATGCAGGGGGGGGGGGGGAGTATTCTATTTAGGTATTGGGGGTGTTTGCAGGAGTACAAGTACTCCCGCAAATACTCGGTATCGGTCCCGATACCGATATCGGTATCGGGACACCCCTAATTTTTAAGTACTTGTGTGAAGCTCAGCCCATCATTTGCAAGGGGTCACGCTTCATTTAAATGTATCACGCCCACTTCCAGCCCACTTCCACCTACTTTGACTTACGCTGCCTCACGCCTAGGACTATACGCTACGCCGGCGCAACGTTGGGAGCATTTGCTTTGTGAATTCCATGCTCCCCTCCCCTCCCCTCTCTGCGTTGCGTTGCGTTGCGTTGCGTTGCGTTGGCGTAGCGTAAAGAAGATACAATAAATATGCGCCGAGGTACGTGAATCCAGGCCTTCGTTTCCAGATGGAGATCAAGAGCTTTTGTTTTTTTCCTTCTCTCAGCTCGCAGACCTGTAAGGACGCCGCTTCTAACAATATCCCCCGTCTTCCTGATCCATGGAAATCCTTTGACCTGTGTGCCCCCCAAATCCTATTTTAATCCTGAAAATAAAAACATCCTCTCTGGATTCTTTCTTTTTTTTCTTTTGCAAGCTTTGAAAATCGTAGTGAGGAAACGGCGCTTTCCTGACGGTCAGAAGTTTTCTTTCTTTTCTGGTGTGGATGTTGAAGACCTTTTTTTGGGGATTTTCCGAAGGTTCCTTCAGCTCCTTCTCTATTGTTGGTGGAGAGTTGTCTGTTGTCCCCGGGAATTTGTCATGGAGGTTCCTGTTTTCCCGAATTCCATTGTTGGCCAGAAATGTGATGAAGAGCCGAGTTCTCTGTCCTCCTTCCAGTTATTGTGGGGGGGGGGGGGGGGGGGGGGTGTTGGCCTCTTTGTTTGGCTCTTCGGTCTTCTAGAATATTTTAGTCTTACAAAAGTCTAAAGTTTTGCAATCGCATGAGATCTGCTCTAATGTAAATCCGGGAAATAAGAAGGAAAATAAGTCATTGGCTCACCTTTCTGTTCTCATGAAGTCTCGGTGATGTCACTGGTCTCTAGTGATTGGATAGGCTGTGTTCTCATGAATAGGAGGGGTCTCGGTGATGTCACTGGTCTCTAGTGATTGGATAGGCTGTGTTCTCATGAATATGAAGGGTCTCGGTGATGTCACTGGTCTCTAGTGATGGGATAGGCTGTGTTCTCATGAATATGAAGGGTCTCGGTGATTGGATAGGCTGTGTTCCCATGAATATGAAGGGTCTCGGTGATGTCACTGGTCTCTAGTGATTGGATAGGCTGTGTTCTCATGAATATGAAGGGTCTCGGTGATGTCACTGGTCTCTAGTGATGGGATAGGCTGTGTTCTCATGAATATGAAGGGTCTCGGTGATTGGATAGGCTGTGTTCCCATGAATATGAAGGGTCTCGGTGATGTCACTGGTCTCTAGTGATTGGATAGGCTGTGTTCTCATGAATATGAAGGGTCTCGGTGATGTCACTGGTCTCTAGTGATTGGATAGGCTGTGTTCACATGAATATGAAGGGTCTCGGTGATGTCACTGGTCTCTAGTGATTGGATAGGCTGTGTTCCCATGAATATGAAGGGTCTCGGTGATGTCACTGGTCTCTAGTGATTGGATAGGCTGTGTTCTCATGAAGGGTCTCGGTGATGTCACTGGTCTCTAGTGATTGGATAGGCTGTGTTCTCATGAAGGGTCTCGGTGATGTCACTGGTCTCTAGTGATTGGATAGGCTGTGTTCTCATGAATATGAAGGGTCTCGGTGATGTCACTGGTCTCTAGTGATTGGATAGGCTGTGTTCCCATGAATATGAAGGGTCTCTGTGATGTCACTGGTCTCTAGTGATTGGATAGGCTGTGTTCTCGTGAATATGAAGGGTCTCGGTGATGTCACTGGTCTCTAGTGATTGGATAGGCTGTGTTCTCATGAATATGAAGGGTCTCGGTGATGTCACTGGTCTCTAGTGATGGGATAGGCTGTGTTCTCATGAATATGAAGGGTCTCGGTGATTGGATAGGCTGTGTTCCCATGAATATGAAGGGTCTCGGTGATGTCACTGGTCTCTAGTGATTGGATAGGCTGTGTTCTCATGAATATGAAGGGTCTCGGTGATGTCACTGGTCTCTAGTGATTGGACAGGCTGTGTTCCCATGAATATGAAGGGTCTCTGTGATGTCACTGGTCTCTAGTGATTGGATAGGCTGTGTTCTCATGAATATGAAGGGTCTCGGTGATGTCACTGGTCTCTAGTGATTGGATAGGCTGTGTTCTCATGAATATGAAGGGGTCTCGGTGATGTCACTGGTCTCTAGTGATTGGATAGGCTGTGTTCCCATGAATATGAAGGGTCTCGGTGATGTCACTGGTCTCTAGTGATTGGATAGGCTGTGTTCTCATGAAGGGTCTCGGTGATGTCACTGGTCTCTAGTGATTGGATAGGCTGTGTTCTCATTAATATGAAGGGTCTCGGTGATGTCACTGGTCTCTAGTGATTGGATAGGCTGTGTTCTCATGAATATGAAGAGTCTCGGTGATGTCACTGGTCTCTAGTGATTGGATAGGCTGTGTTCTCATGAATATGAAGGGTCTTGGTGAAATGTGTCACTAGTTTGTAGATATTGAGTACGATTTTCTGTTTCCCTTAGTGACTTTCCTGCTTTGTGTAAACCTATAATAAGGAGTAAATTTCTTTGCTGCTTGTCCCAATCTCGGACCCGCAGTCCTTCCCCATTCGGCCGCACATTGGTCAGGGTGAGGTTTGGCACTTCCTGTTTGAAGGATTTATGAAATGCTGGCATGTGACAGGCGGCCTAGAAACCTGACCTTGTAATTTACCACACAACCCCCATCCTGTATCATTCCAATTTAAATAGCTTATTAAATACAGTATATTGGTCCCCTCAACTAGCTGTATTATGTTGCTGCTAAAAAAAAATCTTCTGCATGAGAATGGTGGATAATTGTGTGCAGAGTCCTTCAGCAGAGCAGAGTATATCGGGAGAAGAGAGTTATAGAGGAAGGAGCAGAGTCCTCCAGCAGAGTATATTAGGAGAGGAGAGTTATAGAGGGAGGGGCAGAGTCCTCCAGCAGAGTATATCAGGAGAGGAGAGTTATAGAGGAAGGAGCAGAGTCCTCCAGCAGAGTATATTAGGAGAGGAGAGTTATAGGGGAAGGAGCAGAGTCCTCCAGCAGAGTATATCAGGAGAGGAGGGTTATAGAGGAAGGAGCAGAGTATATCAGGAGAGGAGAGTTGTAGAGGAAGGAGCAGAGTCCTCCAGGAGAGGAGAGTTATAAAGGGAGGAGCAGAGTCCTCCAGCAGAGTATATCAGGAGAGGAGAGTTCTGGAGGAAGGGGCAGAGTCCTCCAGCAGAGTATATCAGGAGAGGAGAGTTATAGAGGAAGGAGCAGAGTCCTCCAGCAGAGTATATCAGGAGAGGAGAGTTATAGAGGAAGGAGCAGAGTCCTCCAGCAGAGTATATCAGGAGAGGAGAGTTCTGGAGGAGGGGGCAGAGTCCTCCAGCAGAGTATATCAGGAGAGGAGAGTTATAGAGGAAGGAGCAGAGTCCTCCAGCAGAGTATATCAGGAGAGGAGAGTTATAGAGGAAGGAGCAGAGTCCCCCAGCAGAGTATATCGGGAGAGGAGAGTTATAGAGGAAGGAGCAGAGTCCTCCAGCAGAGTATATCAGGAGAGGAGAGTTATAGAGGAAGGAGCAGAGTGCTCCAGCAGAGTATATCAGGAGAGGAGAGTTATAGAGGAGGGAGCAGAGTCCTCCAGGAGAGGAGAGGAGAGTTATAGAGGGAGGAGCAGAGTCCTCCAGCAGAGTATATCAGGAGAGGAGTGTTGTAGAGGAAGGAGCAGAGTCCTCCAGCAGAGTATATCAGGAGAGGAGAGTTATAGAGGGAGGAGCAGAGTCCTCCAGCAGAGTATATCAGGAGAGGAGTGTTGTAGAGGAAGGAGCAGAGTCCTCCGGCAGAGTATTTCAGGAGAGGAGAGTTGGAGGAAGGAGCAGTAAGAAGAACTTACAGGGGGCGCTGAAGAGCAGATATATCACTGATGCTCCCAAGGGGGTTCTATGGGGGACGGGAGGTCACACTTGGCTACCTTTTTTTTATTAAGGATATAGTTAGGAGGACTTCTGATAAGGTTGGGGGTGGTTGGGCCTCAGTGGGTGAGCTGCCATGTGGTGAGTGTCCTTGGAGCCCGGCCAGGGTTCGGAACATTCCAGCATTCCTCTTGCTGATACACGGCTTCTCTCCTCTCCGGCCACAGAATACACATTCCACACGGAGTATGTGTTTATTTCCCTTTCTGCACAACTCATTCATTAGGGGGGACTCGGGGAATCGAGCGTCTTTGTTCAGATTTCCTTGTCTTGGGGGCCCCTTTTCTCAGATTTTGGGTTTTTGTAAATGTACGGAATAAGCGAAGCTTTTGTTTTAGAAGGTTGACTTCCTCGCTCTTCATATCTGGTTAATGACCGACGACTTCAATCTTCATTCGATTCGTTTCAACCCAGTAGATTGAAATCCTAAAGAAGAAAGAAGAGAGGCAAATGTCATTTTTGATGGAGGACAGCCGTGGGGTGCTATGGAGGGGGCACCCTTGGAGGCTCTCTCCCGAGGCACCCCTGAGGGCTCTCTCCCGAGGCACCCCTGAGGGCTCTCTCCCGAGGCACCCCTGAGGGCTCTCTCCCGAGGCACCCTTTTTGGAGGCTTGCTTCTGAGCTTGCTCTGTATTTCCATAGATAGTGTGGTTGGTCCTGCTCCCTCCTTACTGTGATTGACAGTAGGGGTAATCAATGGCTCCTGATGCTGTCTCAGCCTATGAGGAGGGAGAGAGCCGAGAGAGCAACTGCTCTCATGCATAGTGCTGGATTGAGATCATAGCAAATGCCCCACTTTAGGCAAACTCTGGCACTGATGCACAAGGAATCGAAAACGCACACTCCTCTGGTTGAGCAGAGATTTCGGTGAGCGCTAGAATAGGCCCCCCAGCTCATGCTGAGCTGAGACTGTGATGAGTACTAAAACAGGCCCCCCAGATCTGGCTGAGACCCCGATAAGTACTAGAACAGGCCCCCCAGCTCTAGCTAAGCCAAGACCTTGATGAGCCCCAAAACAGGCTCTCCTGCTCTGACGGAGCTGAGACCTTGATGAGCACTAGAACAGGCCCCCCAGCTCTGGCTGAGCTTTGACCAAGTGAGGACAAGAACAGGCCCCCCAGCTCTGGCTGAGCTTGGACCTAGTGAGGACAAGAACAGGCCCCTCAGCTCTGGCTGAGCTTGAACCTCGTGAGCACTAGAACAGGCCCCCCAGCTCTGACTGAGCTTGGACCTAGTGAGGACAAGAACAGGCCCCTCAGCTCTGGCTGAGCTTGGACTTCGTGAGGACTAAAACAGGCCCCCCAGCTCTGGCTGAGCTTGGACCTCGTGAGGACTAAAACAGGCCCCCCAGCTCTGGCTGAGCTTGGACCTCGTGAGGACTAAAACAGGCCCCCCAGCTCTGGCTGAGCTTGGACCCCGTAAGGACAAGAACAGGCCCCCCAGCTCTGGCTGAGCTTGAACCTCGTGAGCACTAGAACAGGCCCCCCAGCTCTGGCTGAGCTTGGACCTAGTGAGGACAAGAACAGGCCCCCCAGCTCTGGCTGAGCTTGGACCTAGTGAGGACAAGAACAGGGCCCTCAGCTCTGGCTGAGCTTGAACCTCGTGAGCACTAGAACAGGCCCCCCAGCTCTGGCTGAGCTTGGACCAAGTGAGGACAAGAACAGGCCCCCCAGCTCTGGCTGAGCTTGGACCTAGTGAGGACAAGAACAGGCCCCTCAGCTCTGGCTGAGCTTGAACCTCGTGAGCACTAGAACAGGCCCCCCAGCTCTGACTGAGCTTGGACCTAGTGAGGACAAGAACAGGCCCCTCAGCTCTGGCTGAGCTTGGACCTCGTGAGGACTAAAACAGGCCCCCCAGCTCTGGCTGAGCTTGGACCTCGTGAGGACTAAAACAGGCCCCCCAGCTCTGGCTGAGCTTGGACCTCGTGAGGACTAAAACAGGCCCCCCAGCTCTGGCTGAGCTTGGACCTCGTGAGGACTAAAACAGGCCCCCCAGCTCTGGCTGAGCTTGGACCTCGTAAGGACAAGAACAGGCCCCCCAGCTCTGGCTGAGCTTGAACCTCGTGAGCACTAGAACAGGCCCCCCAGCTCTGGCTGAGCTTGGACCTCGTGAGGACAAGAACAGGCCCCCCAGCTCTGGCTGAGCTTGGACCTCGTGAGGACAAGAACAGGCCCCCCAGCTCTGGCTGAGCTTGGACCTCGTGAGGACAAGAACAGGCCCCCCAGCTCTGGCTGAGCTTGGACCTCGTGAGGACAAGAACAGGCCCCCCAGCTCTGGCAGAGCTTGGACCTCGTGAGGACAAGTACAGGCCCCTCAGCTCTGGCTGAGCTTGAACCTCGTGAGCACTAGAACAGGCCCCCCAGCTCTGGCTGAGCTTGGACCTAGTGAGGACAAGAACAGGCCCCCCAGCTCTGGCTGAGCTTGGACCTAGTGAGGACAAGAACAGGGCCCTCAGCTCTGGCTGAGCTTGAACCTCGTGAGCACTAGAACAGGCCCCCCAGCTCTGGCTGAGCTTGGACCAAGTGAGGACAAGAACAGGCCCCCCAGCTCTGGCTGAGCTTGGACCTAGTGAGGACAAGAACAGGCCCCTCAGCTCTGGCTGAGCTTGAACCTCGTGAGCACTAGAACAGGCCCCCCAGCTCTGACTGAGCTTGGACCTAGTGAGGACAAGAACAGGCCCCTCAGCTCTGGCTGAGCTTGGACCTCGTGAGGACTAAAACAGGCCCCCCAGCTCTGGCTGAGCTTGGACCTCGTGAGGACTAAAACAGGCCCCCCAGCTCTGGCTGAGCTTGGACCTCGTGAGGACTAAAACAGGCCCCCCAGCTCTGGCTGAGCTTGGACCTCGTGAGGACTAAAACAGGCCCCCCAGCTCTGGCTGAGCTTGGACCTCGTAAGGACAAGAACAGGCCCCCAGCTCTGGCTGAGCTTGAACCTCGTGAGCATAGAACAGGCCCCAGCTCTGGCTGAGTTGGACTCGTGAGGACAAGAACAGCCCCCCAGCTCTGGTGAGCTTGGACCTCGTTGAGGACAAGAACAGGCCCCCAGCTCTGGCTGAGCTTGGACCTCGTGAGGACAAGAACAGGCCCCCCAGCTCTGGCAGAGCTTGGACCTCGTGAGGACAAGTACAGGCCCCTCAGCTCTGGCTGAGCTTGGACCAAGTGAGGACAAGAACAGGCCCCCCAGCTCTGGCTGAGCATGGACCTAGTGAGGACAAGAACAGGCCCCCCAGCTCTGGCTGAGCTTGGACCTCGTGAGGACTAAAGCAGGCCCCCCAGCTCTGACTGAGCTTGGACCTCATGAGCACTAGAACAGGCCCCCCAGCTCTGGCTAAGCTTGGACCTCGTAAGGACAAGAACAGGCCCCCCAGCTCTGGCTAAGCTTGGACCTCGTAAGGACAAGAACAGGCCCCCCAGCTCTGACTATGCCAAAACCTTGATGAGCTCTAGAACAGCCCCCCAGCTCTGACAAAAAGCTAGTATCTCGATCACTAGAACAGACCCTCCAGCTGTAGCTGATCTGAGACCTCAATGGGAACTTGTGACACTTCACCTGTACTGCCCACAATGTCAGAAGCCCTTCTAGACAAGAACCCTTCTGCTCCAAGCCTCAGGCCATTAATGCGCACCCAGCCACCTACTGTGCTTCCGCCCCGGGGGGGGGGGGGGGGGGGGGGGGGGGGGGGGGGGGGGGGGGGCGCTTCAGGTGGGATTCCAGTTTCTTCTTTTGCATGGAGCTGCTTTTGCTACATTTTAGTAAGAACACTTTTTAATTGGTCCCGCGCCAACATTTCAACTCCTAGAAATAAAATATAAAAATTAAAAAATGTAATCCAGGTGACCACCTTCGACCATGAAGGTACCTGTGTATGTGGTCATGAACGGGTTATTGGTTTTGTCTTTTTAGGGCCACATGCTGTTCTTGCATCCTTCCACCTTTTCCCCATGTGTTGCCTTTAGCTCCCCCGTGGCCCCCTCCGTCTCTTCCACACGTGTGCACTCATACAATGGCCCTCGCCATGGACCTTCCTGCACACCTGGCCCCGACAGCTGCTGCTTCCACCGGTTTCATTGTCCCGCTCCCCCCCCCACCCCCCCACTCTTACATTGTCAGCGAGAAAGCTGTTAAAGGATGAACACGTGTTTCCATTTTGCGTAACGCACGCGGCACAAAGGCCTGGAATTTTAGCACGGGAATTCCTCGCTAATTGCCCGTCTCAAGATCGCACAGCGAGCGAAGATGACTCGGCTTGTAACACTTAACAAGCGACAAATTAAACGCGTCCTCGACCAGCGTTTGTGCCGCCCCCCGGCGATGCTTGGATGCCACTGCCAGTGCTGCAGAGTGGACTGCTATGGTGGTCCTAGGGCTGTGACTTCCTGTAGGGACCGCCAGGATCCGCTCTGTTCGTAGAGATAAAGATTGGAGGAAAGGAAAATGATGTGCAGCCAATCTTGTCGATCTTCATGGAAAATGGTGCAATTGGTGCTATTTTTACAACTGTGATGAGCCAATGGCAAGAGTTGGATAGCCAATGGATTGATTGTCCTCGGCTACTGAACATTTCCATTTGTCACTGGAATTGCATGTTCTCTTAACAGTCCAACTTTTTCTTCCTTCTTTCTTCTTTCTTTCTTCCTTCTTCTTCCTCCTCATTCTTCCTCCTCATTCTTTCTTCTTCTTTTTTTTTTCTTCCTTCTCCTTCCTTCTCCTTCCTTCTCCTTCCTTCTCCTTCCTTCTTCTTCCTTCTTCTTCCTTCTCCCTTCTTCTTCCTCCTCATTCTTCCTCCTCATTCTTTCTTCTTCTTTTTTTTTTCTTCCTTCTCCTTCCTTCTCCTTCCTTCTCCTTCCTTCTCCTTCCTTCTCCTTCCTTCTCCTTCCTTCTTCTTCCTTCTTCTTCCTTCTCCCTTCTCCTTCTTCCTTCTCCCTTCTCCTTCTTCCTTCTTCTTCCTTCTCCTTCTTCCTTCTTCCTCCTTCTTCATTTTTCTTCTTCTTCCTTCTCCTTCTTCTTCCTCCTCCTCCTTCCTTCTTCTTCTTCTTCCTTCTTCTTCCTCCTCCTTCTTTCTCCTTCCTTCCTTCTCCTTCCTTCTCCTTCCTTCTTCTTCCTTCTCCTTTCTTCCTTCTTCTTCCTTCTTCTTCCCCCTTCTTCTTCCTCCTTTTTCCTTCTTCCTCCTTTTTCCTTCTTCCTCCTTTTTCCTTCTTCCTCCCTTTTTCCTTCTTCCTCCCTTTTTCCTTCTTCCTCCCTTTTTCCTTCTTCCTCCCTTTTTCCTTCTTCCTCCCTTTTTCCTTCTTCCTCCCTTTTTCCTTCTTCCTCCCTTTTTCCTTCTTCCTCCCTTTTTCCCTCTTCCTCCTTTTTTCCCTCTTCCTCCTTTTTTCCCTCTTCCTCCTTTTTTCCCTCTTCCTCCTTTTTTCCCTCTTCCTCCTTTTTTCCCTCTTCCTCCTTTTTTCCCTCTTCCTCCTTCTTTCTTCTCCTTTTTTTTTTCAATCACGTGACATTTAAGTCCCTCTTTGATCCTCTCCCAGTGGTGGGCAAACTGAAGCACTGATGTGTACAATGGAACCTCGGATTACAAGTATAATCCGTTCCGGGAGAATGCTCGTAATCCAAAGTACTCGCATATCAAAGCGAATTTTCCCATTGAAGTAAAAGGAAACGAAAATAATTTGTTACTCATTGACAATGTCATGCAATACCGCATGCAGGCAGAGGTGGGGGGGGGGGGGCGTTGGAGAGCCTCGGGAAAAGGCCAGAGGAAACTTCAGCTGACCTTGGCAAACCTCGGAAAGACTTCTTACCCAAGATTTGATGAGGTCAGCCGTCAAAGTATTGGAACGGAATTAGGCTTTTAATTCTCTAACACCCCCACCCCCCCCCTTACTAATTTTTCCTATGCACCCCAACTTCTCAGTTTAGCTGTTGGGACTGGGGGGGGGGGGGACTTTATTGTAAGCTCAAGAAACTTGGAGCTTAAGCAGGGCTTTGTACTCTTTAACTGCCCTCATATGACCGTGTAGGGCCAATCATTCGACACTAGTGCTGTCACATAGGGGAAAAAGGGAGCCTGTGAAGCTTGTGTGCATGGGAGGAGCCTGTGATGCTTGTGTGCATGGGAGGAGCCTGTGAAGCTTGTGTGCATGGGAGGAGCCTGTGAAGCTTGTGTGCATGGGAGGAGCCTGTGAAGCTTGTGTGCATGGGAGGAGCTTGTGTGCATGGGAGGAGCTGTGAAGCTTGTGTGCATGGGAGGAGCTTGTGTGCATGGGAGGAGCCTGTGATGCGTGTGTGCATGGGAGAAGCCTGTGAAGCTTGTGTGCATGGGAGGAGCCTGCGATGCGCGTGTGTGCATGGGAGGAGCCTGTGATGCGTGTGTGCATGGGAGGAGCCTGTGATGCGTGTGTGCATGGGAGGAGCCTGTGATGCGTGTGTGCATGGGAGGAGCCTGTGATGCGTGTGTGCATGGGAGGAGCCTGTGATGCATGTGTGTGCATGGGAGGAGCCTGTGATGCATGTGTGTGCATGGGAGGAGCCTGTGATGCATGTGTGTGCATGGGAGGAGCCTGTGATGCATGTGTGCATGGGAGGAGCCTGTGATGCGTGTGTGTGCATGGGAGGAGCCTGTGATGCGTGTGTGTGTGCATGGGAGGAGCCTGTGATGCGTGTGTGCATGGGAGGAGCCTGTGATGCTTGTGTGCATGGGAGGAGCCTGTGATGCGTGTGTGTGCATGGGAGGATGGTGTGTGTGTGCTGAGATCTGTGATGCGTGTGTGTGTGTGTGCATGGGAGGAGCCTGTGATGCGTGTGTGTGCATGGGAGGAGCCTGTGATGCTTGTGTGCATGGGAGGAGCCTGTGATGCGTGTGTGCATGGGAGGAGCCTGTGATGCTTGTGTGCATGGGAGGAGCCTGTGATACTTATCGATTTCAAACTGAAGCTTAGCATGTCTTTGCCTTCATTCCATGTCCCAAAAACACGGTAATGTAATTTTTATCTTGGAGCCACTTATCTGAAGGGTCAACCATTGTTTCCAGATTTTTAGCTCCCGTCAGTGCACAATGCATAGTGTTTTTTTTTTTTTTTAATAAGATGAAGCGGCATGCTTGGTGAAGGTTTTTCTCCTGGTATTATGATGACCTATCGGCTCATAGTCGCAGTTTTTTTCATTGGGAAGATGTTTCTGATGTTTGGTGGAAGTAGAACTCCGGCTCGGCCAATGAGCTTGCGCTTCTATTGAGAGGCCCGGTAACGGACGTGGCGTCAGGCCAGGGAACTGTCCTCTTGTTGACGATCCGTCGGACACAATGTTTGCCTTCGGCCCGCAGCTGTATTGTATCTCGCCTGTCACCGCGCTAAAACCGATCCATTTACCAGAATGTGCCGTGGAGTTTGCTCCACCCCCTCGCCAGAATGAAGGCTCGGTCCCTTCCAAACTTTCCCACAGAGCTCTGGGGGCCGAAATTGCAGCCTTTCGTGATGGAGGAGGAATTTTCTGAGTAAACATTCGACAATTCACACCGAATTCTGTCAGCAGAGCCCGGGACACCCCTCCCCCCTTTTTTTTTCTCCCGAGGGGCTGAACTGTTGATAAATCGGTCCAAATCTGTGCTGTACTGGGCCCTTTGGGCTCCTTGATGAATTCTGACTAAAGGGGTCATAAAGGTTGAAGGCGCGTTCTATGCATGAAGGTAACACCTTCTGTGCTGACCCCCCACCCGAAGCCTCCTGCCACAATGGTTCCCAAGCTGTTCCGTTCCCCCCATTACTGCAGTAAGCAGTTAGGATCGCTGCCCACAGAGGAGATGGAGGAACATCCATTCCACCATCTCCTTTGTGATGAATGAACCTGGAAAAGAGGAGGATTTGTCAGAAGCTGTTCCTTCCTGGCTGTTTGAGCAGCCAAGCACGCTTTGGAGGGCAGAAGAGACATCAGGGGTCTAAACAGGCCCCCCCAGCTCTGGCTAAGCTGAGACCTTGCTGCCCACAGAGGAGATGGAGGAACATCCATTCTATCATCTCTCCTCCGTGATGAATGAACCTGGAAATAACGAAGAAGCTGTTCCTTACTGGCTGTTTGAGCAGCCAAGCACGCTTTGGAGGGCAGAAGAGACATCAGGGGTCTAATAAGCTCCTGATGTCACCCACCATGTGCCCAACACACACAGACCCCCCCAACCACCATGTGCCCAACACACACACTGACTCCCCCCACCCACCATGTGCCCAACGCACACAGACCCCCCACCCACCATGTGCCCAACACACACACTGACTCCCCCCACTGTCCCCCACCATGTGCCCAACGCACACTGACCCCCCCCCCACCCACCATGTGCCCAACACACACACTGACTCCCCCCACCCACATTGTGCCCAACGCACACTGACCCCCCCCCCCCCCCCCACCCACCATGTGCCCAACACACACAGACCCCCCCCACCCACCATGTACCCCCAACATACACACTGACCCCCCCCCACCCACCATGTGCCCACTACACACACAGACCCCACCCACCATGTGCCCAACACACACAGACCCCCCCCCCCCACCCACCATGTACCCAACACACACACTGACTCCCCCCCACCCACCATGTGCCCAACACACACACTGACTCCCCCCCCCCCCACCCACCATGTGCCCAACACACACACTGACTCCCCCCCACCCACCATGTGCCCAACACACACACTGACTCCCCCCCACCCACCATGTACCCAACACACACACTGACTCCCCCCCACCCACCATGTGCCCAACACACACATACCCCCCACCATGTACCCAACATACACACTGACCCCCCCCCCCCCCCCCCCACCCACCATATGCCCAACACACACACAGACCCCCCCCACCCACCATGTACCCAACATACACACTGACTCCCCCCCACCACCATGTGCCCAACACACACAGACCCCCCCCCCCCCCCCCCCCCCACCCACCATGTACCCAACACACACACTGACCCCCCCCCCCCCACCCACCATGTGCCCAACACACACACTGACTCCCCCCCACCCACCATGTACCCAACACACACACTGACTCCCCCCCACCCACCATGTGCCCAACACACACATACCCCCACCATGTACCCAACATACACACTGACCCCCCCCCCACCCACCATATGCCCAACACACACACGGACCCCCCCCCACCCACCATGTACCCAACATACACACTGACCCCCCCCACCCACCATGTGCCCAACACACACAGACCCCCCCACCCACCATGTACCCAACACACACACTGACTCCCCCCACCCACCATGTACCCAACACCCACCATGTACCCCCCCCCCCCGCCGCTCTCCCGCGCCCTCCGCCGCTTACCGTTGCCGTCGGTAGCGGCGGAGGCGATCGGGTCCGTTCGGCAGCTGACTGGGGATGCGAGTGAGGGGAAAAATGTCCCCCACCCGTTCCCCAGAGCTCTGCTGGGCGGAAGTGACGTCAAAACGTCAGTCCCGCCCAGCGTCTTAAAGAAACATTTATTTTGTTTACCTTTTTTTCAAATGACATTTTATTTTTTTATTTTTTTGCTTTTAAGCCTAAATATGAGAGGTGACGTCTTTTTGACCCCCCAGATCTCATATATAAGAGGACCTGTCATGCTTTTTTCTATTACAAGGGATGTTTACATTCCTAGTAATAGGAATAAAAGTGATCAATTTTTTTTTTATTTCAGTGTAAAAAATGATAAAATCAATAAAAATAAATCCGAAAACAAAAAAAAATTTTTTTTAAAGTGCCCCGTCCCGACGAGCTCGCGCGCAGAAGCGAACGCATACTCGAGCCGCGCCCGCATATGAAAACGGTGTTCAAACCACACAAGTGAGGTATCGCCGCGATCGTTAGAGCGAGAGCAATAATTCTAGCCTTAGACCTCCTCTGTATCTCAAAAAATGCAACCTGTAGAATTTTTTAAACGTTGCCTATCGAGATTTTTAAGGGTAAAAATTTGACGCCATGCCACGAGCGGGCGCAATTTTGAAGCGTGACGTGTTGGGTATCATTTTACTCGGCGTAACATTATCTTTCATAATATATAAAAAAATTGGGCCAAATTTATTGTTGTCTTATTTTTTTTAATTCAAAAAAGTGTTTTTTTTTTCCAAAAAAAAAGTGCGCTTGTAAGACCGCTGCGCAAATACGGTGTGACAAAAAGTATTGCAACGGCCGCCATTTTATTCTCTAGGGTGTTAGAAAAAAATATATATAATGTTTGGGGGTTTTAAGTAATTTTTGAGCAAAAAAAAATGTTTTAGTCTCGTAAACACCGAATCTGAAAAACACCCTCGGTCCTTAAGTGGTTAAGTGCTTAAACTTCCCTCATTTACAGACCGAAGTTTATTCCTTTTGATCTTAAAGGGGGTTTTAAAGGTGCGCTTTCACTTGACCTGCACAGGGTTTGGGGGGAGGGGGCATTTTTTTTTTCATGTTCCTCTGTATATATTATAAGTTCTCTTTTTGTTACCATCTTCCAATATCCTCCAATAGTGGGAAGCCGATGCCGACCCAGCTGCCGTGATCAGATCAGATCTTTTAATTTGGCTGCGATTTTTTTTTATTGCGGATGTCTTCCCGACGCTGATTGCATTACCCATTATAATCGCTTCATTTTATGATCTTTTAATTGCAGTTATTTTTGTGTCTTGGTGTCTAGACGTACTCCGGCTTGTTCTGCGTGGTGATCAACCCCTACAAGAACCTCCCCATCTACTCCGAGAACATCATCGAGATGTACCGCGGCAAGAAACGCCACGAGATGCCGCCGCATATCTACGCCATATCGGAGTCCGCCTACCGCTGCATGCTGCAAGGTGAGCCTGGGAAAAAATACTTCCTTCGTAGGGCAAAGTAAAGATGGCGGCCAGTTTGGTTGTTGCACCAATGCTTGACTCTTCTATAATAAATTGATATTTTAAGCGTGAAAATGTTGGCGTCCAGTTGCCGCTACGGATATTTCAGAGGTGATCTGGCTTTCTGGTGGCTTGAAAGCCCCCCCCCCCCCCCAAGGTTGGAGTCCACAACCTCCCACAATGCATTGCAGATGCTTTCCTATTGGCCCTTGCTGCGGGCATTGTGAGGTCCTGGGATGGGACAGTTGACCTCTGACTTGGAGCTCAAGTCGAAATTTGCATAATGAGGTAGAGATGGGCGTTTTTTTTCTTTCTTATTTTCTTCCTAAAAAAAATTTGTCTTTTTTTTACGGTTCGAATCGAGGTGTGTGTGTGTTTTTTTTATTTAATTTTTTTTTGAGGGACACCGCGCCAGTCCTGAGGAGCTGCGGGAAGGAGTTTTTAGGTGAGGCCGCGACTTTGGCCTAGTCCTTGGCTTCCGGGCCTCCCGGACCAGACCGACCAGATCGAAGCCACGGACTCGCCTACAAACTCCTGCCCGCAGCTCCTCAGGACCGGTGCGGTGTTGGCGTCCAGCTTCGCGGACTCGCCTACAAACTCCTGCCCGCAGCTCCTCAGGACCGGTGCGGTGTTGGCGTCCAGCTTCGCGGACTCGCCTACAAACTCCTGCCCGCAGCTCCTCAGGACCGGTGCGGTGTTGGCGTCCAGCTTCGCGGACTCGCCTACAAACTCCTGCCCGCAGCTCCTCAGGACCGGCGCGGTGTCAGCGCCGATCCTGGGGAAAAAAAATTGAACTCGCTTCACGATTCAAATCTATTTTTCCCCAGCCCTATAATGAGGTACCTGCGGCTTCAGGGTTTATTATTATTATTCTACATATTTTATGGTGTTAGTTATGATTCACTAGTATTATCATCATTGTATTTGTTGTTGTTATGCTTTATTACTAGTCGTAGTTTTAGGGTTATCAGCTTTTATTATTATTTATTTGTGTTATTAGTATACACTTCTATTATTATTGTGTTTTGTGTTCAGTATATACGATTATTATTATTATTGTTGTTGTTGTATTTGTGTTATTAGTATACACTTTTTTATTATTAGGGTTGTCCCGATACCGAGTATTTGCGGGAGTACTTGTACTCCCGCAAATGCCCCCGATGCCTGAATAGAATACTTGGGCCCCCCAAACCCCCCCGCTGCCAACCGCCGCCGAAGCACTGCATACCGCGTTAATCCCTGTGCGGGAACATTACAGGCAGCTTTCGTTTGAATAGTTGTAATCCCCACCGCGCCGTGTATAGACACTCCCCTCTTGCTCGGGATTGGACGGATCTGTCCAATCCCGAGCAAGGGGGAGTGTCTATACACGGCGGGGATTACAACTATTCAAACGAAAGCTGCCTGTAATGTTCCCGCACAGGGATTAACGCGGCGGCGGCATCATCATCTTCTAGGTATGGGGGACATGGCTGCAATATGTGGGGGGACATGGCTGCATATGTGGGGGGACATGGCTGCAATATATGGGGGGACATGACTGGATATATGTGGGGCTGGATATATATGGGGGGACATGGCTGCAATATGTGGGGGACATGGCTGCAATATATGGGGGGGACATGACTGGATATATGTGGGGCTGGATATATATGGGGGGACATGGCTGGATATATGTGGGGGGACATGGCTGCATATATATGGGGGGACATGGCTGCAATATATGTGGGGGGACATGGCTGCATATATGTGGGGGGACATGGCTGCATATATGTGGGGGGACATGGCTGCATATATGTGGGGGGACATGGCTGCATATATGTGGGGGGACATGGCTGCATATATGTGGGGGGACATGGCTGCAATATGTGGGGGGACATGGCTGCAATATGTGGGGGGACATGGCTGCATATATGTGGGGGGACATGGCTGCAATATATGTGGGGGGACATGGCTGGATATATGTGGGGGGACATGGCTGCAATATGTGGGGGGACATGGCTGGATATATGTGGGGGGACATGGCTGGATATATGTGGGGGGACATGGCTGGATATATGTGGGGGGACATGGCTGGATATATGTGGGGGGACATGGCTGGATATATGTGGGGGGACATGGCTGGATATATGTGGGGGGACATGGCTGGATATATGTGGGGGGACATGGCTGGATATATGTGGGGGGGGACATGGCTGCAATATGTGGGGGGACATGGCTGCATATATGTGGGGGGACATGGCTGGATATATGTGGGGGGACATGGCTGGATATATGTGGGGGGACATGGCTGCATATATGTGGGGGGACATGGCTGCATATATGTGGGGGGACATGGCTGCATATATGTGGGGGGACATGGCTGCATATATGTGGGGGGACATGGCTGCATATATGTGGGGGGACATGGCTGCATATATGTGGGGGGACATGGCTGGATATATGTGGGGGGACATGGCTGGATATATGTGGGGGGACATGGCTGGATATATGTGGGGGGACATGGCTGGATATATGTGGGGGGACATGGCTGGATATATGTGGGGGGACATGGCTGCATATATGTGGGGGGACATGGCTGCAATATGTGGGGGGACATGGCTGGATATATGTGGGGGGACATGGCTGAATTTGGGGACACATTTAAAAAAAAGTATCGGTACTTGTACTCGGTCCTAAAAAAGTGGTATCTGGAAAACCCTAATTATTATATTTTCTTTATTAGTATACACTTTTATTATTATTATTATTAGATTTGTTATTAGTATACACTTCTATTATGATGATTATTAGGCTTGTAATGTAGGCGGACTGATCTTGCGCGGTCGGATATAATCGCCTCGTTATACGGATCTGTCGGTAACGCCGCCTCCTGGTTTGTGTTATTTCCCGGGGTCTGTTCCTTGTCACATGAAGAGATTTCGGCGTTGGCACGCCAGACAGTTTACAGCCGCCCAGCCGGTGTTTATGGGATGCGGACGTATAGCTTTCCCTTTCTGTAAACAGCAGTCAGTATTCTGGAGCGAGCGGCTCTACATCTGCGGTTTCACGTTGCCGTCATTTTCTTTTTTATGTGAGGGAGATAAGTCGGGAAATTGGCTTCCGAAGTGGTTGTGTGTGTGTGACACGATCGTTCTACAGAGGAGTGCAGGGGGGGGGGGGGGGGATCCCCGCTATCTGATGTAATTCATCCCAAAGGTGTGTTATTAGGTTGAGGTCAGGACTCTGTGCAGGCCAACCATATTCCTCCACCCCAAACTCGCTCCTCCATGTCTTTATGGACCTTGCTTTGTGCTCTGGTGGGCAGTCATGTTGGAACAGGAAGAGGCCGGCCCCAAACTCCTCCCACAAAGTTGGGAGCATGACATTGTCCAAAATGCCTTGCTATGCCGACGCCTTCAGCGTTCCCTTCACTTGGTTTAAGGGGGCCAAGCCCAACCCCTAAAAAACAACCCCACACCATAATCCTCCCCCTCCCCCCCACACCATAATCCCCCCCTCCACCGTATGATTTTATGAGTTTCCCAATACTTTTGGCAATATAGTGTGGATGAGCAAGTTTGGGGTGGAGGAATTTGACTGGCCTGCACAGAGTCCTGACCTCAAACCCTGATAGGACACCTTTGGGATGACTTAGAGCGGAGACTGTGAGCCAGGCCTTCTCGTCCAACATCAGTGCCTGACCTCACAAATGCTCTTCTGGAAGAATGCTCAAACCTTCCCATAGACGCCCTCCTAAACCTTGTGCACGGCCTTCCCAGAAGAGGTGAAGCTGGTGTAGCTTCTCCACCATGTGAGGGGTTGCAGTTCGGAGGCGGTTTCGCCCCCTCCGTTCATCGCCGGGGTGACTACAGGAAGCGCGGCGCGCGGTAGCGGGCATTTCCGGGTGACGTGATTTGGCCTTTTCACAGCTCGCCCATTTCCTGGAGTGCAGCCAGCCGGCCTCCGGATCTGGAGAATGGAGAGCTGACAGTTTATTGGAGCTGCCCGCTTCGTGTTTTCTGGTCCTGCCCATTGACCGGCCAGCCAGACGGGCAGTGTGAGGTCACCCCCACCCAACCCCCACCTCCCTTCCACTTCCTTCCACCCCCACCTCCAGTGATTGTAATGTCTGGCATGCTCGGGAGTCATTGTCTTAACCCTTCCCATGCCAAACCGGCAGCTGCTGTGTGCTGTGAAATATAATGGGGGGGGGGGGGGGGGGGGGGACGACATGGAGGGTGCAATGTAGGGTTGTCCCGATACCACTTTTTTAGGACCGAGTACAAGTACCGATACTTATTTTCATGTACTCGCCGATACTGAATACCGATACTTTTTTTAAATGTGTCCCCAAATGCAGCCATGTCCCCCCACATATGCAGCCATGTCCCCCCACATATGCAGCCATGTCCCCCCAGCCATGTCCCCCACATATGCAGCCATGTCTCTCCGCCATGTCCCCCACATATGCAGCCATTTCCCCCCAGCCATGTCCCCCACATATGCAGCCATGTCCCCCACATATGCAGCCATGTCCCTCCAGCCATGTCCCCCACATATGCAGCCATGTCCCCCACATATGCAGCCATGTCCCTGCAGCCATGTCCCCCACATATGCAGCCATTTCCCCCCAGCCATGTCCCCCACATATGCAGCCATGTCCCCCATATATGCAGCCATGTCCCTCCAGCCATGTCCCCCCACATATGCAGCCATGTCCCTCCAGCCATGTCCCCCACATATGCAGCCATTTCCCTCCAGCCATGTCCCCCACATATGCAGCCATTTCCCCCAGCCATGTCCCCCACATATGCAGCCATGTCCCTCCAGCCATGTCCCCCACATATGCAGCCATGTCCCTCCAGCCATGTCCCCCCACATATGCAGCCATGTCCCTCCAGCCATGTCCCCCCACATATGCAGCCATGTCCCTCCAGCCATGTCCCCCCACATATGCAGCCATGTCCCTCCAGCCATGTCCCCCACATATGCAGCCATTTCCCCCCAGCCATGTCCCCCACATATGCAGCCATGTCCCCCACATATGCAGCCATGTCCCTCCAGCCATGTCCCCCACATATGCAGCCATGTCCCCCACATATGCAGCCATGTCCCTGCAGCCATGTCCCCCACATATGCAGCCATTTCCCCCCAGCCATGTCCCCCACATATGCAGCCATGTCCCCCATATATGCAGCCATGTCCCTCCAGCCATGTCCCCCACATATGCAGCCATTTCCCCCCCAGCCATGTCCCCCACATATGCAGCCATGTCCCTCCAGCCATGTCCCCCACATATGCAGCCATGTCCCTCCAGCCATGTCCCCCATACCTAGCAGCCGAAAGCCGCCACCACCGCACTGGGAACATCACAGCATTCATTTGAATAGCTGTTTTGCCCGCACGTATAGACACCCCCCCCTTGCTCGGGATTGGACAGATCACGATCACCTATCCAATCCCGAGCAAGGGGGAGTGTCTATACGCAGCGGGAACACTACAGCTATTCAAATGAAAGCTGTGATGTTCCCGCACGCTGTTTAACCCATGCGGCGGCGGCTTTCGATGCGGGGGGTGGGGGGGTATTCTATTCAGGCATCGGGGGTATTTGCGGGAGTACTCCCGCAAATTACTCGGTATCGGTCCCGATACCGATACTGGTATCAGTATCGGGACGACCCTAGTGCAATGCATGCGCTTCAGGCCCACCTCTACTATACAAAAGAAGGCCCTGCAGAGGAAGACCCTTCAATCTGACCTCCGGCCTCCCCTTTAGTCTTGCACAGGTGTACCGGCTTCCAAATCCTCTGCACACTGTGAGCTTCTCTCAATCTCCGCTACTTCCTGTTTTTTGGCCTAGGCCTAAATTATATCATTCGTGTGGGGGGGGGGGGGTAGGAGGGTTTTCTCAGCTAAGCACACCCTCCTGCCTGCGTCATCTATACTTACTGAGGATGGTAGATGCTAGAAATGTTAGGGGGGTTGGTGGTGGGTCTTTTTCAAAGACATGGGGGGGTGGGGGGGATGGATGGAAACATGGGGGGTGGATGGATGGAAACATGGGGGGGTGGATGGATGGAAACATGGGGGGGTGGATGGATGGAAACATGGGGGGTGGATGGATGGAAACATGGGGGGGTGGATGGATGGATGGAAACATGGGGGGGTGGATGGATGGATGGAGATATGGGGGGGGGGGTGGATGGATGGAGATATGGGGGAGGGTGGATGGATGGAGACATGGGGGGGTGGATGGATGAAGATATGGGGGGGGGTGGATGGATTGAGATATAGGGGGGGGTGGATGGATTGAGATATGGGGGGGGGGTGGATGGATGGAGATATGGGGGGGGCTGGATGGATGAAGATATGGGGGGTGGATGGATAGAGATATGGGGGGGTGGATGGAGATATGGGGGGGGGGTGGGGTGGATGGAGATATGGGGGGGGGTGGGTGGATGGAGATATGGGGGGGGGTGGATGGATGGAGATATGGGGGGGCTGGATGGATGGAGATATGGGGGGGGGTGGATGGATGGATGGAGAAATGGGGGGGGTTGATGGATGGAGATATGGGGGGGGTGGATGGATGGAGATATGGGGGGGGTGGATGGATGGAGATATGGGGGGGGGTGGATGGATGGAGATATGGGGGGGGGGGTGGATGGATGGAGATATGGGGGGGGTGGATGGATGGAGATATGGGGGGGGTGGATGGATGGAGATATGGGGGGGGGGGTGGATGGATGGAGATATGGGGGGGGGGTGGATGGATGGAGATATGGGGGGGGGGTGGATGGATGGAGATATGGGGGGGGGTGGATGGAGATATGGGGGGGGGTGGATGGATGGAGATATGGGGGGGTTGGTGGATGGAAAGACACATGGGGGGGTGGATGGATGGAGACGTGGGGGGGGGGTTGAAGGCTGGAGACGTGGGGGGGTGGATGGAAAGACACATGGGGGAGGTGGATGGATGGAGACATATGGGGGGGTGGGTGTTTGGAGGCATATGGGGGGGGTGGGTGGATGGATGGAGACGTGGGGGGGGGGGTGGGTGGATGGAGACATATGGGGGGGTGGGTGGATGGAGACGTGGGGGGGGGGTGGATGGAAAGACACATGGTGATTTCTCACCTAAAATCGGGGACACATGGCTGGATGTGGAAGAATGGTAAAAATTAAATGGTTGTGGTTTGTGGTGCTCGGATGCCGAGGAGTTCCACTTTAGCCCACACTTCCTGGCACTGCCTAAGCACGATCCAGGCATTTCATTTTTGATGACCTCATAAAATGGGTCGTTGCTTCCCTTAAATCATCTCTCCAGGAAGGAAACCGGGTCAACGCCCTCGAACCCGGTCAGGCAGGCCCACCAAGCGCAGGTTGTTCCTACGTAACCGGTTCTCTACATCGTCAACTTTTATCCTCCAGGGATTGTAGTTTGGTGCCATGGGTTTTAATGGCAGGAAGGACCGGGCCGACAGTATCTTCCAGATCACCGATGCGCCGTTCCGTGTCAGAGACCCGGTCCCTCATTTTATGCATGTCCTGGCACATTATGGTTATGTCCAGCTTGAGCTCCTCCCCTTTACCCATGATATCAGAATGGTTTACCTTTAATAATAATTTTAAGGACTTCCAGCAGAGTAGGCTCCGGGGGAGCGGAGGTCCCAGCAGTAGGTGGCAGCGAGGGATCAGGCTCCTCTCCAAACGGGTCTGGTGTGGATGCCAAGGACGAGTGTGGCGCGGTGGAACGGCGGCCATCTTGGCAGGAGCGCGTGGTGATGCTCATCCTGGCCGGGGGCTTCTTCTTCTCCTTACGTTGTCCAACAAAGAACACCACAGGGTCTTCCCCGAGTGGTTGTTTCCCATAAATGACAGGTTCTCTTTAATTCATTCCCCCCTGTACTGATCTCTTGGTATATAGACCGGCTTCTCCTCCGCAGCGCTCCTCAGACCGATCCGTCCCGTAATCCGGACCCATAATCCTCTTTAGGCCGACTCCAGCCTGACTTTTGGCACTTAGTGTTACTTATTGCTGCTTACGTGGCCCCGGGGCGCATCCACGCCGTAAGCCCAGAAATGAGGACAGAGGCAGGAGCTCCCGTAGAGCGCAAAGGATTCAGGTTATCGCACACGCCGGAGAAGCTCATTGGCCGGAGCCGTGTTTGGTAACATTTTTGTTCATTTGGTAGCTGGTGACCCAACAGGGCGGCGCTCTTCTTGGTAAAGAGAACCTGCGCTATGGAAAAAGGCCTGGTTCCCTACTGGCCCATGTGACCGCTCCGATGCTTTGTGATTGGCCCATCTATGTCACGGAGGGGCGATGGCACATTTTTTCTTGGTCATATTATTGGATATTTTGTTACTAACCCCTGGACTCTGCGGTCACTATATCTGGTCCCCCCAGGAGCCTGCAGTCACTATATCTGATCCCCCCAGGAGCCTGCGGTCACTATATCTGATACCCACAGGAGCCTGCAGTCACTATATCTGCCCTCCCCAGGAGCCTGCAGTCACTATATCTCATCTCCCCAGGAGCCTGCAGTCACTATATCTTGATCCCCCCCCCAGGAGCCTGCAGTCACTATATCTGCCTATATCTCCCCAGGAGCCTGCAGTCACTATATCTGATCTCCCCAGGAGCCTGCAGTCACTATATCTGATCACCCCCCCAGGAGCCTGCAGTCACTATATCCCCCCCAGGAGCCTGATCTCCCCAGGAGCCTGCAGTCACTATATCTGCCCTCCCCAGGAGCCTGCAGTCACTATATCCCCCCACCAGGAGCCTGATGCCCCCCCAGGAGCCTGCAGTCACTATATCTGATCCCCCCCAGGAGCCTGCAGTCACTATATCTGCCTGATCTCCCCAGGAGCCTGCAGTCACTATATCTGATCCCCCCCCAGGAGCCTGCAGTCACTATATCTGATCTCCCCAGGAGCCTGCAGTCACTATATCTGATCTCCCCAGGAGCCTGCAGTCACTATATCTGATCTCCCCAGGAGCCTGCAGTCACTATATCTGATCCCCCCCAGGAGCCTGCAGTCACTATATCTGATCTCCCCAGGAGCCTGCAGTCACTATATCTGATCTCCCCAGGAGCCTGCAGTCACTATATCTGTTCCCCCCCCGGAGCCTGCAGTCACTATATCTGATCCCCCCCCAGGAGCCTGCAGTCACTATATCTGCCCTCCCCAGGAGCCTGCAGTCACTATATCTGATCCCCCCCCAGGAGCCTGCAGTCACTATATCTGATCTCCCCAGGAGCCTGCAGTCACTATATCCCCAGGAGCCTGTCACTATATCTCCCCAGGAGCCTGCAGTCACTATATCCCCCCCAGGAGCCTGTCACTATATCCCCCCAGGAGCCTGCAGTCACTATATCTGATCTCCCCAGGAGCCTGCAGTCACTATATCTGATCTCCCCAGGAGCCTGCAGTCACGATATCTGATCTCCCCAGGAGCCTGCAGTCACTATATCTGATCCCCCCCAGGAGCCTGCAGTCACTATATCTGATCTCCCCAGGAGCCTGCAGTCACTATATCTGATCTCCCCAGGAGCCTGCAGTCACTATATCTGATCCCCCCCAGGAGCCTGCAGTCACTATATCTGATCCCCCCCCAGGAGCCTGCAGTCACTATATCTGCCCTCCCCAGGAGCCTGCAGTCACTATATCTGATCCCCCCCCAGGAGCCTGCAGTCACTATATCTGATCTCCCCAGGAGCCTGCAGTCACTATATCTGATCTCCCCAGGAGCCTGCAGTCACTATATCTGATCTCCCCAGGAGCCTGCAGTCACTATATCTGATCCCCCCCCAGGAGCCTGCAGTCACTATATCTGATCTCCCCAGGAGCCTGCAGTCACTATATCTGATCTCCCCAGGAGCCTGCAGTCACTATATCTGATCCCCCCCAGGAGCCTGCAGTCACTATATCTGATCCCCCCCCAGGAGCCTGCAGTCACTATATCTGCCCTCCCCAGGAGCCTGCAGTCACTATATCTGATCCCCCCCCAGGAGCCTGCAGTCACTATATCTGCTCTCCCCAGGACTCTGCAGTCACTATATCTGATCCCCCCAGGAGCCTGCAGTCACTATATCTGATCTCCCCAGGAGCCTGCAGTCACTATATCTGATCCCCCCAGGAGCCTGCAGTCACTATATCTGATCTCCCCAGGAGCCTGCAGTCACTATATCTGCTCTCCCCAGGAGCCTGCAGTCACTATATCTGATCTCCCCAGGAGCCTGCAGTCACTATATCTGATCTCCCCAGGAGCCTGCAGTCACTATATCTGATACCCCCAGGAGCCTGCAGTCACTATATCTGATACCCCCAGGAGCCTGCAGTCACTATATCTGATCCCCCCAGGAGCCTGCAGTCACTATATCTGATCCCCCCAGGACTCTGCAGTCACTATATCTGATCCCCCCAGGACTCTGCAGTCACTATATCTGATCTCCCCAGGAGCCTGCAGTCACTATATCTGATCTCCCCAGGAGCCTGCAGTCACTATATCTGCTCTCCCCAGGAGCCTGCAGTCACTATATCTGATCTCCCCAGGAGCCTGCAGTCACTATATCTGATCTCCCCAGGAGCCTGCAGTCACTATATCTGATACCCCCAGGAGCCTGCAGTCACTATATCTGATACCCCCAGGAGCCTGCAGTCACTATATCTGATCCCCCCAGGAGCCTGCAGTCACTATATCTGATCTCCCCAGGACTCTGCAGTCACTATATCTGATCTCCCCAGGAGCCTGCAGTCACTATATCTGATCCCCCCAGGACTCTGCAGTCACTATATCTGATCCCCCCAGGACTCTGCAGTCACTATATCTGATCTCCCCAGGAGCCTGCAGTCACTATATCTGATCTCCCCAGGAGCCTGCACTCACTATATCTGATCTCCCCAGGAGCCTGCAGTCACTATATCTGATCTCCCCCCCAGGAGCCTGCAGTCACTATATCCGATCTCCCCCCCAGGAGCCTGCAGTCACTATATCTGGTCTCCCCCGATACACAAAACATGGGAATGCAATTATTTTAGTAAATATAAACTGCTAAATACTTTTTCTCATCAGCAGTATATAGCAGTCTTGTGACTTCTATTAGTGTCTGGTTAAAGCTTGTAGGAGGAGATTTCATTCTCCTCTGACTGTACTATGCGGCTGCAGGACCCCTGACCAGGAGCCTGCAGTCACTATATCTGATCCCCCCCAGGAGCCTGCAGTCACTATATCTGATCTCCCCAGGACTCTGCAGTCACTATATCTGATCTCCCCAGGAGCCTGCAGTCACTATATCTGATCTCCCCAGGAGCCTGCAGTCACTATATCTGCTCTCCCCAGGAGCCTGCAGTCACTATATCTGCTCTCCCCAGGAGCCTGCAGTCACTATATCTGATCCCCCCAGGAGCCTGCAGTCACTATATCTGATCCCCCCAGGAGCCTGCAGTCACTATATCTGATCCCCCCAGGAGCCTGCAGTCACTATATCTGATCCCCCCAGGAGCCTGCAGTCACTATATCTGATCTCCCCAGGACTCTGCAGTCACTATATCTGATCTCCCCAGGACTCTGCAGTCACTATATCTGATCTCCCAGGACTCTGCAGTCACTATATCTGATCTCCCAGGACTCTGCAGTCACTATATCTGATCTCCCCAGGACTCTGCAGTCACTATATCTGATCTCCCCAGGAGCCTGCAGTCACTATATCTGATCTCCCCAGGAGCCTGCAGTCACTATATCTGATCCCCCCAGGAGCCTGCAGTCACTATATCTGCTCTCCCCAGGAGCCTGCAGTCACTATATCTGCTCTCCCCAGGAGCCTGCAGTCACTATATCTGATCCCCCCAGGAGCCTGCAGTCACTATATCTGATCCCCCCAGGAGCCTGCAGTCACTATATCTGATCCCCCCAGGAGCCTGCAGTCACTATATCTGATCTCCCCAGGACTCTGCAGTCACTATATCTGATCTCCCCAGGACTCTGCAGTCACTATATCTGATCTCCCAGGACTCTGCAGTCACTATATCTGATCTCCCCAGGACTCTGCAGTCACTATATCTGATCTCCCCAGGAGCCTGCAGTCACTATATCTGATCTCCCCAGGAGCCTGCAGTCACTATATCTGATCTCCCCAGGAGCCTGCAGTCACTATATCTGATCTCCCCAGGAGCCTGCAGTCACGATATCTGATCCCCCCAGGAGCCTGAAGTCACTATATCTGATCCCCCCAGGAGACTGCAGTCACTATATCTGGTCTCCCCAGGAGCCTGCAGTCACGATATCTGATCTCCCCAGGGGCCTGCAGTCACTATATCTGCTCTCCCCAGGACTCTGCAGTCACTATATCTGATCTCCCCAGGACTCTGCAGTCACTATATCTGATCTCCCCAGGACTCTGCAGTCACTATATCTGATCTCCCCAGGAGCCTGCAGTCACTATATCTGATCTCCCCAGGAGCCTGTAGTCACTATATCTGATCTCCCCAGGAGCCTGCAGTCACTATATCTGATCTCCCCAGGAGCCTGCAGTCACTATATCTGATCTCCCCAGGAGCCTGCAGTCACTATATCTGATCTCCCCAGGAGCCTGCAGTCACTATATCTGATCTCCCCAGGAGCCTGCAGTCACTATATCTGATCCCCCCAGGAGCCTGCAGTCACTATATCTGCTCTCCCCAGGAGCCTGCAGTCACTATATCTGATCCCCCCAGGAGCCTGCAGTCACTATATCTGATCCCCCAGGAGCCTGCAGTCACTATATCTGATCCCCCCAGGAGTCTGCAGTCACTATATCTGATCCCCCCAGGAGCCTGCAGTCACTATATCTGATCTCCCCAGGAGCCTGCAGTCACTATATCTGATCTCCCCAGGAGCCTGCAGTCACTATATCTGATACCCCAGGAGCCTGCAGTCACTATATCTGATCTCCCCAGGAGCCTGCAGTCACTATATCTGATCTCCCCAGGAGCCTGCAGTCACTATATCTGATCCCCCCCCAGGAGCCTGCAGTCACTATATCTGATCCCCCCCCAGGAGCCTGCAGTCACTATATCTGATCTCCCCAGGAGCCTGCAGTCACTATATCTGATCCCCCCAGGAGCCTGCAGTCACTATATCTGATCCCCCCAGGAGCCTGCAGTCACTATATCTGATCCCCCCAGGAGTCTGCAGTCACTATATCTGATCCCCCCAGGAGTCTGCAGTCACTATATCTGATCTCCCCAGGAGCCTGCAGTCACTATATCTGATCTCCCCAGTCACTATATCTGACTCTGCAGTCACTATATCTGATCTCCCCAGGAGCCTGCAGTCACTATATCTGATCTCCCCAGGAGCCTGCAGTCACTATATCTGATCTCCCCAGGAGCCTGCAGTCACTATATCTGATCTCCCCAGGAGCCTGCAGTCACTATATCTGATCCCCCAGGAGCCTGCAGTCACTATATCTGCTCTCCCCAGGAGCCTGCAGTCACTATATCTGATCCCCCCAGGAGCCTGCAGTCACTATATCTGATCCCCCCAGGAGCCTGCAGTCACTATATCTGATCCCCCCAGGAGTCTGCAGTCACTATATCTGATCCCCCCAGGAGCCTGCAGTCACTATATCTGATCTCCCCAGGAGCCTGCAGTCACTATATCTGATCTCCCCAGGAGCCTGCAGTCACTATATCTGATACCCCCAGGAGCCTGCAGTCACTATATCTGATCTCCCCAGGAGCCTGCAGTCACTATATCTGATCTCCCCAGGAGCCTGCAGTCACTATATCTGATCCCCCCCCAGGAGCCTGCAGTCACTATATCTGATCCCCCCCAGGAGCCTGCAGTCACTATATCTGATCTCCCCAGGAGCCTGCAGTCACTATATCTGATCCCCCCAGGAGCCTGCAGTCACTATATCTGATCCCCCCAGGAGCCTGCAGTCACTATATCTGATCCCCCCAGGAGTCTGCAGTCACTATATCTGATCCCCCCAGGAGTCTGCAGTCACTATATCTGATCTCCCCAGGAGCCTGCAGTCACTATATCTGATCTCCCCAGGAGCCTGCAGTCACTATATCTGATCTCCCCAGGAGCCTGCAGTCACTATATCTGATACCCCCAGGAGCCTGCAGTCACTATATCTGATACCCCCAGGAGCCTGCAGTCACTATATCTGATCTCCCCAGGAGCCTGCAGTCACTATATCTGATCTCCCCAGGAGCCTGCAGTCACTATATCTGATCTCCCCAGGAGTCTGCAGTCACTATATCTGATCTCCCCAGGAGCCTGCAGTCACTATATCTGATCTCCCCAGGAGCCTGCAGTCACTATATCTGATCTCCCCAGGACTCTGCAGTCACTATATCTGATCTCCCCAGGAGCCTGCAGTCACTATATCTGATCTCCCCAGGAGCCTGCAGTCACTATATCTGATCTCCCCAGGAGCCTGCAGTCACTATATCTGATCTCCCCAGGAGCCTGCAGTCACTATATCTGATCCCCCCAGGAGCCTGCAGTCACTATATCTGCTCTCCCCAGGAGCCTGCAGTCACTATATCTGATCCCCCCAGGAGCCTGCAGTCACTATATCTGATCCCCCCAGGAGCCTGCAGTCACTATATCTGATCCCCCCAGGAGTCTGCAGTCACTATATCTGATCCCCCAGGAGCCTGCAGTCACTATATCTGATCTCCCCAGGAGCCTGCAGTCACTATATCTGATCTCCCCAGGAGCCTGCAGTCACTATATCTGATACCCCCAGGAGCCTGCAGTCACTATATCTGATACCCCCAGGAGCCTGCAGTCACTATATCTGATCTCCCCAGGAGCCTGCAGTCACTATATCTGATCTCCCCAGGAGCCTGCAGTCACTATATCTGATCCCCCCCCAGGAGCCTGCAGTCACTATATCTGATCCCCCCAGGAGTCTGCAGTCACTATATCTGATCCCCCCAGGAGTCTGCAGTCACTATATCTGATCTCCCCAGGAGCCTGCAGTCACTATATCTGATCTCCCCAGGAGCCTGCAGTCACTATATCTGATACCCCCAGGAGCCTGCAGTCACTATATCTGATACCCCCAGGAGCCTGCAGTCACTATATCTGATCTCCCCAGGAGCCTGCAGTCACTATATCTGATCTCCCCAGGAGCCTGCAGTCACTATATCTGATCCCCCCCCAGGAGCCTGCAGTCACTATATCTGATCCCCCCAGGAGTCTGCAGTCACTATATCTGATCCCCCCAGGAGTCTGCAGTCACTATATCTGATCTCCCCAGGAGCCTGCAGTCACTATATCTGATCTCCCCAGGAGCCTGCAGTCACTATATCTGATCTCCCCAGGAGCCTGCAGTCACTATATCTGATACCCCCAGGAGCCTGCAGTCACTATATCTGATCTCCCCAGGAGCCTGCAGTCACTATATCTGATCTCCCCAGGAGCCTGCAGTCACTATATCTGATCTCCCCAGGAGCCTGCAGTCACTATATCTGATCTCCCCAGGAGCCTGCAGTCACTATATCTGATCTCCCCAGGAGCCTGCAGTCACTATATCTGAATTCCCCCGATACACAGAACATGGGAATGCAATTATTTTAGTAAATATAAACTGCTAAATACTTTTTCTCATCAGCAGTATATAGCAGTCTTGTGACTTCTATTAGTGTCTGGTTAAAGCTTGTAGGAGGAGATTTCATTCTCCTCTGACTGTACTATGCGGCTGCAGGACCCCTGACCCTCTGGATAGTGCTGATTGGCCCTGTGCTGATCACATGCTCCCAAGACAAAAAAAAAGCTATGTACACCAAACTAAGCATGTGCAGCTTGCGTGACCTCTGTACCATCAGGTGATGGATTGGGGACAATGGTAGAAGGGGAGAATCGGAGAAGACAGGATCAGACAGCCTTTTCACACAATGTGGAGAATTAACTTTACTGCGTATACAGAATGAATTTAATGTTGGGAGTTTAGTAACACTCTATAGATGGGTGGGAAGGGGTTAAATATAACAGATTATGTAACAAGTTTTAAAGTTTACCCGCAGTGCTGCGAAGTTGATTGATGAGTGTATACGATCGTACAGATCGACGCGCTGCAGAAGATTAATGCCATTAATTGATCACAGCTGTGGGACTAAACTTTTCACTGATTACATAATCGGCTCCATTGAATTTCTCATGCTGGGAACAATTACAGCGATTTTTTTTTTTTTTTTTTTTTTTTGTTACATTGTTGGAAGTGGGAAATGTGCCGATCGCTCGAGGGAGGAATTACAAACGATTGAGGATGTTTGTTGGCCAAACTTCGCTACAATTTGTTACCGAGACATCAATATTGGCAACATTGATTATCATGGTAGACGCACTGATGTGAGTGTAGCGCTGTGCACATGGATCCAGCTGGTTCAGCCGGGACCGGCCAAATTTCGATCCATCTGTGAGCAACCTGATTGTACCGAAGTTGATCTGCTGATCGAATTCAGTTCAACCACCCAGGTTTTTTTCTGAATTGTTGCTGCCACCAGCTGCAGCCTGCAACACTGATGATTGTATTCTACCAGCGGGGGAGGCTTCCTGCTGTGAGAACTCGATAGCACAGCGGGAGTGATTGCCACACCCACACATTCAAGGTGGATGGGGAAATCGGCACATGTATAATGCATGGGCCTGCCATAGTGTAAAGTAGTGTAAAAGAGCCTTTTACAAGCACTAACTTATAGGATGACTCCGACGTTCTGTTGGACGAAACACATAAGGGTGGAATAAAGCAGTGACGTCCTCTCCTGCCATAGTGTAAAAGAGCCTTTAGCAAGCACTAACTTATAGGATGACTTTGACATTCTGTTGGACGAAACATGTAAGGGTGGAGCAAAGCGGTGATGTCCTCACCTGCCATAGTGTAAAAGAGCCTTTTGCAAGCCCTAACTGATGGGATGACTCCATTCTGTAGGACGAAACATGTAAGGGTGGAGCAAAGCGGTGACGTCCTCACCTGCTATAGTGTAAAAGAGCCTTTTGCAAGCACTAACTTATAGGATGACTCAACGTTCTGTAGGACGAAACGCATAAGGGTGGAGCAAAGCGGTGACGTCATCACCTGCCATAGTGTAAAAGAGCCTTTTGCAAGCCCTAACTGATGGGATGACTCCGTTCTGTTGGACGAAACGCATCAGTGTGGAGCAAAGCGGTGACGTCCTCACTTATACTATTTTACACTATGGCAGGTGATGACGTCACCGCTTTGATCTACCCTTATGTGTTTCATCCTACAGAACGTCGGAATCATTCTATCAGTGCGTGCAAAAGGCTCTCTTATACTAATTGATAGGATGATTCTGACGTTCTGTAGGACGAAACGCATAAGGGTGGCGCAAAGCGCTGACGCCATCACGCCGACTGACTGAAAAATTGCTACACTATGCAGTTTCCTCTTTCTTTCTCTGCACATGGAACGCCGTTATATTGTATGTGGTTTATATCGCCCTACATGGAGGAGAGAGACATCCATCCTTCTGGGCGGCCGACGGGGCTGCGCTGCTTCTGGGCGGCCGACGAGGCTGCGCTGCTTCTGGGCACCCGACGAGGCTGCGCTGCTGCTGCTGGGCGTGGCCGACGGGGCTGCGCTGCTTCTGGGCGGCCGACGGGGCTGCGCTGCTTCTGGGCGGCCGAAGGGGCTGCGCTGCTTCTGGGCGGCCGACGAGGCTGCGCTGCTTCTGGGCGGCCGACGGGGCTGCGCTGCTTCTGGGCGGCCGTGGAGGCTGCGCTGCTTCTGGGCGGCCGAAGAGGCTGCGCTGCTTCTGGGCGGCCGACGAGGCTGCGCTGCTTCTGGGCGGCCGACGGGGCTGCGCTGCTTCTGGGCGGCCGACGAGGCTGCGCTGCTTCTGGGCGGCCGACGAGGCTGCGCTGCTTCTGGGCGGCCGACGAGGCTGCGCTGCTTCTGGGCGGCCGACGAGGCTGCGCTGCTTCTGGGCGGCCGACGAGGCTGCGCTGCTTCTGGGCGGCCGACGAGGCTGCGCTGCTTCTGGGCGGCCGACGAGGCTGTAAAGACGAGAGGGGCGAAGAGGCGCCTCTGGGTGCAGATTTTGTACAAGTTTTTAATATCAACTAAAAGTTACCATGGAAACTCACATTTTAAGTGTTAAAAGCAAGCATTGTATCGTCCCAATATGGGGGTGTCTTCAGTGAAGTCAATCACTTTTCTCCTGTCAATGTGCATTCTAATTGTCCTCGTACACCGCTAGATGGTTCGCTGCCGGCCGCAGTGGAGTGTACCTCAACACGAGGCTTGAGACGCAAGGTGGTGTCCAGGCAGAATGGGAATGACATCACTGGAAAGCAGTGCGTTTCCTTAGCATGCAGGCTGTGGATGACGTGACAGACGCGCTCCTTCTTCAAGCTGAGGCTGCGCTGCTGCTGCTGGTCACCCGACGAGGCTGCGCTGCTGCTGCTGGTCACCCGACGAGGCTGCGCTGCTGCTGCTGGTCACCCGACGAGGCTGCGCTGCTGCTGCTGGTCACCCGACGAGGCTGCGCTGCTGGGCACCCGACGAGGCTGCGCTGCTGTTGCTGGGCACCCGACGAGGCTGTGCTAAAGCCACTGCAATTTGTACCCAATGAAATAAAGTGATTTATTCAAGAAGAATGAGTTGCTTTTATGTACAGTATATGCTGCTGGGAAACATGGGAACCTACATGGGCAGTGCAGAGGTTCAGGTTCAGCCAGGTGCCGCTCGGTGATGGAGGTGATATAATGTGTGTGTTACTCTGTTGTACTCGCGGCTAAAATATTCAGGTCTGTTCTGAAGGGCTGGGGCATGACCTGGGGCATGACCAATCTCTTGGTGGTATACACCTTTTGCAGAGATCTCTTCTCACTTCCTGCCGTGTCACCTCGATAGGACGTGAGAGAAAATCTCCCCAATGGGAACAGAGGCAACGGTAAAAACCTTCTCCCTCTAAGTCTAGGTGGCTCTGGTGGAAGGACGGTGCAGGCAGAACATCGGGTGGCTGTTCTCTCTCTCGTTTGTTCCTCTTTGGAGATGCCGTCTGCCCGTTACATCGGCCAGATCGGCTCTTCGGCTATTTTTTTTATAATTTTCCATGCTTGAGTTCAGCGACGACAGAAGGAAAGAGTCGGGGGCCCTTCCAAGTATGAAGGTTCTGCGGAACGAGAACCAAATGTTGTCCGTATTTCTTGATCTCCTTCCAGCCTATCAGTTGCAGATCTAAAGCAGCTTTCCAAACAAAAGCCTTTCCATTCCTGGCAGAAGTCCTCCCCTCCCCCGAACGATGAGACCCCGGCACTGAGCTTCATGATCGATGTCTTGTTGTCTCCCGATCCATGGAGACCGAATGATACAGAAAGATGTCCAATACCGGCTCGGGTCCAGTTAGTGTGACGGACGGGCCGTCGGAAATTATTGGTGCAAATCGCTGCCTCCTGCAACTTTTACTTAAAGTGGAACCGCACGCCATTTTTAATATTTAAAGCAAGCTCCCCCTGATGGGACACTATTCCCCCCACTGACACCAATGATGGGGCACTATTCCTCCCACTGACACCAATGATGGGGCACTATTCCTCCCACTGACACCAATGATGGGGCACTATTCCTCCCACTGACACCAATGATGGGGCACTATTCCCCCCACTGACACCAATGATGGGGCTCTATTCCTCCCACTGACACCAATGATGGGGCACTATTCCTCCCACTGACACCAATGATGGGGCACTATTCCTCCCACTGACACCAATGATGGGGCACTATTCCTCCCACTGACACCAATGATGGGACACTATTCCTCCCACTGACACCAATGATGGGACACTATTCCCCCCACTGACACCAATGATGGGACACTATTCCTCCCACTGACACCAAGGATGGGACACTATTCCCCCCACTGACACCAATGATGGGGCACTATTCCCCCCACTGATACCAATGATGGGGCACTATTCCCCCCACTGATACCAATGATGGGACACTATTCCTCCCACTGACACCAAGGATGGGACACTATTCCCCCCACTGACACCAATGATGGGGCACTATTCCCCCCACTGATACCAATGATGGGGCACTATTCCCCCCACTGATACCAATGATGGGGCACTATTCCTCCCACTGACACCAATGATGGGACACTATTCCCCCCACTGATACCAATGATGGGACACTATTCCTCCCACTGACACCAATGATGGGACACTATTTCCCCCACTGACACCAATGATGGGACACTATTCCCCCCACTGACACCAATGATGGGACACTATTCCTCCCACTGACACCAATGATGGGACACTATTCCCCCCACTGACACCAACGATGGGACACTATTCCCCCCACTGACACCAAAGATGGGACACTATTCCCCCCCACTGACACCAAAGATGGGACACTATTCCCCCCCACTGACACCAAAGATGGGGCACTATTCCTCCCACTGACACCAATGATGGGGCACTATTCCTCCCACTGACACCAATGATGGGACACTATTCCTCCCACTGACACCAATGATGGGACACTATTCCTCCCACTGACACCAATGATGGGACACTATTCCTCCCACTGACACCAATGATGGGACACTATTCCTCCCACTGACACCAATGATGGGACACTATTCCTCCCACTGACACCAATGATGGGACACTATTCCTCCCACTGACACCAATGATGGGACACTATTCCTCCCACTGACACCAATGATGGGACACTATTCCTCCCACTGACACCAATGATGGGACACTATTCCTCCCACTGACACCAACGATGGGACACTATTCCTCCCACTGACACCAACGATGGGACACTATTCCTCCCACTGACACCAATGATGGGACACTATTCCTCCCACTGATACCAACGATGGGACACTATTCCTCCCACTGACACCAATGATGGGACACTATTCCTCCCACTGACAACAAAGGTGGGACTTTTTCTACTCCCACTGGCTCTAGTGGCTCTACTAAAGAACTGTAAAATGGCCCTTTGGGGACCCCTCCCTGCTCTAGAGGAGGAGTTTTCTCAGCTAAGCACACCTTCATGTCTGCTTGCCTGAGCTAAGGGCAGATGGATTCCCGGAAGTAAATTCTACGTGAATGATTTCTCAACAAATCATGGATTGATGGGGAAGTTTGTGTTGAATATTACAAATAAATTAAATACCATTTTGAGTTTGCGGGGCTGAGATGCGGGTTTTAGTTCTTCTTATTTCTTTCCTTTCCAATGGCTGGAAATCTGAGAGTCACGACCTTATTTTCTCTTCTCGTTTCGCATTTTGGAAACTTGTGATTTTCATTTTGCCGCGCGCTCGTAATTTCTAAACTGCGACGTTACAAACAGAATTGGCCTCATAAAGAGTCTTAAGTGTTTCCTCCCCCTCCCCCCCCTTTACATGTTCTGTAGCATTAGAAAGGATGAAGGAAAGTGTCCGGGAGGATGAAAGGTCAATGCGGCCCGTGCGCAATAAAGAGCGGGGAGAACCGTCATTTCTTAGCTGAACTCTTCGCCTCGGCCTTGTGATATTTGTTGGTCTAGGTCGACCGTACTCGGCCTCTTCAGCACCGAGGAACCCCGAAAATAACTTTCCCATCTCGGGGACCCCCCTGCTAAAAAATTCCATATCTACAACTCATGATACATTGGTGATCAGTGGGAAGAATGTCCCTTACATTGGTGATCAGTTAGAAGAATGTCCCTTACATTGGTGATCAGTGAGAAGAATGTTCCTTACATTGGTGATCAGTGGGAAGAATGTTCCTTACATTGGTGATCAGTGAGAATGTCCCTTACATTGGTGATCAGTGAGAAGAATGTCCCTTACATTGGTGATCAGTGAGAATGTCCCTTACATTGGTGATCAGTGAGAAGAATGTCCCTTACATTGGTGATCAGTGTGAAGAATGTCCCTTACATTGGTGATCAGTGAGAAGAATGTCCCTTACATTGGTGATCAGTGAGAAGAATGTCCCTTACATTGGTGATCAGTGAGAAGAATGTCCCTTACATTGGTGATCAGTGAGAAGAATGTCCCTTACATTGGTGATCAGTTAGAAGAATGTCCCTTACATTGGTGATCAGTGAGAAGAATGTCCCTTACATTGGTGATCAGTGAGAAGAATGTTCCTTACATTGGTGATCAGTGAGAAGAATGTCCCTTACATTGGTGATCAGTGAGAAGAATGTCCCTTACATTGGTGATCAGTGAGAAGAATGTCCCTTACATTGGTGATCAGTGAGAAGAATGTCCCTTACATTGGTGATCAGTGGGAAGAATGTTCCTTACATTGGTGATCAGTGAGAAGAATGTCCCTTACATTGGTGATCAGTGAGAAGAATGTCCCTTACATTGGTGATCAGTGAGAATGTCCCTTACATTGGTGATCAGTGGGAAGAATGTCCCTTACATTGGTGATCAGTGAGAAGAATGTCCCTTACATTGGTGATCAGTGAGAAGAATGTCCCTTACATTGGTGATCAGTGAGAAGAATGTCCCTTACATTGGTGATCAGTGAGAAGAATGTCCCTTACATTGGTGATCAGTGAGAAGAATGTCCCTTACATTGGTGATCAGTGAGAAGAATGTCCCTTACATTGGTGATCAGTGAGAAGAATGTCCCTTACATTGGTGATCAGTGAGAAGAATGTCCCTTACATTGGTGATCAGTGAGAAGAATGTCCCTTACATTGGTGGTCAGTGAGAAGAATGTCCCTTACATTGGTGATCAGTGAGAAGAATGTTCCTTTCAATTTTATCGTGGGCCGCATGGGCATTACCTTACACCAGATGTTAAGGAGCAAAGAGGTTGTCGCAGCTGCAAGAGAGTTGCGAGGGTTATATGAAAATGCCTGGAGGGCCGGATTCGGCCCGCAGGCCTATGTTTGACACCTGTGCCCTAGGTTAAACCTCATTTTTCCGCCCCCCCCCCCCCCGGCTCCAACTCTGACTTCATCCCCTTTCCCCTGCCTAGGTAAACCCCACCTTTTTAATGAAGTACCCACCAAATGCAGCCCTCGCCAGCGCCCGTGTCAAATGCAGCCAGCGCCCGTGTGAAATGCAGCCCTCCTGAGCGCCCATCAATTAATGTTTGCTTCCACTCATTCGGGGGTCAGGACACGGACACAGTCCTCTACCACCACTAGTTGCTTGCTGCAGAGAGAAGAGAGCAGGAGCACCAGTGGCCAGGCGCCCCTAGGTAGTAGGGCGCCCTGGGCAGCTGCCTATTTTGCCTAGTGGTAGCACCGGCCCTGCCCGAGTATGATAGTCAGCTCCGGGATTACAGCCACTTCTGTACACTCAAGGATACTTTCACACCAACTAGTAAATTTCTTAATGTCCTTATTGAAATACAGGAAGGAAGCAATACTAACATTGGCTCATGAAAAGTTTCCTGTCTTTCCTTCAGGCGAAATAGTGGAGATTTTTATTATTTTTTTTCAAGAGGAGGTTGAGGTTCAGGTGTTTCCAGGGAAGTTTTCTGGTAATTTGACGACCTATCAGTACATTTTAGATCCTTGTGTTCTCACAGCCTTGTGGTAACAGTTTGGTGATTGCCCGGGTACAAATCCAACTCCATAAAGAACCGGTTGGACCGGTTTGGTGTGGAGGAACTTGAGTGTCCTGCACAGAGCCCTGACCTCAACTCTACTTGGAGGCTTTGGATTGCTGATTGTGAGCCAGGTCTTCATACAACACCAGTACCTGACCTCACAAATGGGAATAAATCCCCACAGACTCGCTCCAAAATCTTGTAGAAGGCGTTCCCCGTTGTCGGTATTATTGGGAGGAATAGTGCCCCATCATTGGTATTATTGGGAGGACTAGTGACCCATCATTGGTGTCAGTGGGAGGACTAGTGCCTCATCGTTGGAATTATTGGGAGGAATAGTGTCCCATCATTGGTATTTTTGGGAGGCATCGAGCCCCATTGTGGGTAATATTTTGAGGAATCATCGTTGATGTTATTGGGAGGAATAGTGCCCCATCATTGGTATCGTTGGGTGAAATGGTGCCCCATTGTTGTAGGTTGGCATATTAGTGTCTTGTATGATTGGGAGGAGTAGTGCCCCATCATTGGTATTGGTGTGTAATGGTGCCCCATTGTTGGTGTAGTGTCTGGTATCATTGGGAGGATTGGTGCCCCATGGGCTGTATGAAGGAAAGTGAAGGGCCGCAGTTTGGAGACGATTGTTGTAGAAGTGTGTTCTGCGGTCTCCCCCCTCCGGCGCTGTGTAAGGTGACTGTACCGCGTTCTGCGGTCTCCCCCCTCCAGCGCTGTGTAAGGTGATTGTACCGCGTTCTGCGGTCTCCCCTCCTCCGGCGCTGTGTAAGGTGACTGTACCGCGTTCTGCGGTCTCCCCTCCTCCGTCGCTGTGTAAGGTGACTGTACCGCGTTCTGCGGTCTCCCCCCTCCGGCGCTGTGTAAGGTGACTGTACCGCGTTCTGCGGTCTCCCCTCCTCCGGCGCTGTGTAAGGTGACTGTACCGTGTGCTCCGGTCTCCCCTCCTCCGGTGCTGTGTAAGGTGACTGTACCGCGTTCTGCGGTCTCCCCCCTCCGGCGCTGTGTAAGGTGACTGTACCGTGTTCTGCGGTCTCCCTCCTCCGGCGCTGTGTAAGGTGACTGTACCGTGTGCTCCGGTCTCCCCTCCTCCGGTGCTGTGTAAGGTGACTGTACCGCGTTCTGTGGTCTCCCCTCCTCCGGCGCTGTGTAAGGTGATTGTACCGCGTTCTGCGGTCTCCCCCCTCCGGCGCTGTGTAAGGTGATTGTACCGCGTTCTGCGGTCTCCCCCCTCCGGCGCTGTGTAAGGTGATTGTACCGCGTTCTGCGGTCTCCCCCCTCCGTCCCTGTGTAAGGTGACTGTACCGCGTTCTGCGGTCTCCCCCCTCCGGCGCTGTGTAAGGTGACTGTACCGCGTTCTGCGGTCTCCCCCCTCCGGCGCTGTGTAAGGTGACTGTACCGTGTGCTCCGGTCTCCCTCCTCCGTCGCTGTGTAAGGTGACTGTACCGCGTTCTGCGGTCTCCCTCCTCCGGCGCTGTGTAAGGTGACTGTACCGCGTTCTGTGGTCTCCCCTCCTCCGGCGCTGTGTAAGGTGACTGTACCGCGTTCTGCGGTCTCCCCTCCTCCGTCGCTGTGTAAGGTGACTGTACCGCGTTCTGCGGTCTCCCCCCTCCGGCACTGTGTAAGGTGACTGTACCGCGTTCTGCGGTCTCCCTCCTCCGGCGCTGTGTAAGGTGACTGTACCGTGTGCTCCGGTCTCCCTCCTCCGTCGCTGTGTAAGGTGACTGTACCGCGTTCTGTGGTCTCCCCTCCTCCGTCGCTGTGTAAGGTGACTGTACCGCGTTCTGCGGTCTCCCTCCTCCGGCGCTGTGTAAGGTGACTGTACCGCGTTCTGTGGTCTCCCCTCCTCCGGCGCTGTGTAAGGTGACTGTACCGCGTTCTGCGGTCTCCCCTCCTCCGTCGCTGTGTAAGGTGACTGTACCGCGTTCTGCGGTCTCCCCCCTCCGGCACTGTGTAAGGTGACTGTACCGCGTTCTGCGGTCTCCCTCCTCCGGCGCTGTGTAAGGTGACTGTACCGTGTGCTCCGGTCTCCCCTCCTCCGGCGCTGTGTAAGGTGACTGTACCGCGTTCTGCGGTCTCCCTCCTCCGGCGCTGTGTAAGGTGACTGTACCGTGTGCTCCGGTCTCCCCTCCTCCGGCGCTGTGTAAGGTGACTGTACCGTGTGCTCCGGTCTCCCCTCCTCCGGCGCTGTGTAAGGTGATTGTACCGCGTTCTGCGGTCTCCCCCCGCCGGCGATGTGTAAGGTGACTGTACCGTGTTCTGCGGTCTCCCCCCTCCGGCGCTGTGTAAGGTGACTGTACCGCGTTCTGCGGTCTCCCTCCTCCGGCGCTGTGTAAGGTGACTGTACCGCGTTCTGTGGTCTCCCTCCTCCGGCGCTGTGTAAGGTGATTGTACCGCGTTCTGCGGTCTCCCTCCTCCGGCGCTGTGTAAGGTGACTGTACCGCGTTCTGCGGTCTCCCTCCTCCGGCGCTGTGTAAGGTGACTGTACCGCGTTCTGCGGTCTCCCCCCTCCGGCGCTGTGTAAGGTGACTGTACCGTGTGCTCCGGTCTCCCCTCCTCCGGCGCTGTGTAAGGGGACTGTACCGCGTTCTGCGGTCTCCCTCCTCCGGCGCTGTGTAAGGTGATTGTACCGCGTTCTGCGGTCTCCCCCCTTCGGCGCTGTGTAAGGTGATTGTACCGCATTCTGCGGTCTCCCCCCTTCGGCGCTGTGTAAGGTGATTGTACCGCGTTTTGCGGTCTCCCCCCTCCGGCGCTGTGTAAGGTGATTGTACCGCGTTCTGTGGTCTCCCCCCTCCGGCGCTGTGTAAGGTGACTGTACCGCATTCTGCGGTCTCCCTCCTCCGGCGCTGTGTAAGGTGACTGTACCGTGTGCTCCGGTCTCCCCTCCTCCGGCGCTGTGTAAGGTGACTGTACCGCGTTCTGCGGTCTCCCCCCTCCGGCGCTGTGTAAGGTGACTGTACCGCGTTCTGCGGTCTCCCCCCTCCGGCGATGTGTAAGGTGACTGTACCGCGTTCTGCGGTCTCCCCCCTCCGGCGCTGTGTAAGGTGACTGTACCGCGTTCTGCGGTCTCCCCCCTCCGGCGCTGTGTAAGGTGACTGTACCGCGTTCTGCTGTCTCCCCCCTCCGGCGCTGTGTAAGGTGACTGTACCGCATTCTGCGGTCTCCCCCCTCCGGCGCTGTGTAAGGTGATTGTACCGCGTTCTGCGGTCTCCCCCCTCCGGCGCTGTGTAAGGTGACTGTACCGTGTGCTCCGGTCTCCCCTCCTCCGGCGCTGTGTAAGGTGACTGTACCGCGTTCTGCGGTCTCCCCCCTCCGGCGATGTGTAAGGTGACTGTACCGTGTGCTCCGGTCTCCCCTCCTCCGGCGCTGTGTAAGGTGACTGTACCGTGTGCTCGGGTCTCCCCTCCTCCGGCGCTGTGTAAGGTGACTGTACCGCGTTCTGCGGTCTCCCCCCTCCGGCGCTGTGTAAGGTGATTGTACCGCGTTCTCCGGTCTCCCCCCTCCGGCGCTGTGTAAGGTGACTGTACCGCGTTCTGCGGTCTCCCCCCTCCGGCGATGTGTAAGGTGACTGTACCGTGTGCTCCGGTCTCCCCTCCTCCGGCGCTGTGTAAGGTGACTGTACCGCGTTCTGCGGTCTCCCCCCTCCGGCGATGTGTAAGGTGACTGTACCGCGTTCTGCGGTCTCCCCCCTCCGGCGATGTGTAAGGGGACTGTACCGCGTTCTGCGGTCTCCCTCCTCCGGCGCTGTGTAAGGTGACTGTACCGCGTTCTGCGGTCTCCCCCCTCCGGCGATGTGTAAGGTGACTGTACCGTGTGCTCCGGTCTCCCCCCCTCCGGCGCTGTGTAAGGTGACTGTACCGCGTTCTGCGGTCTCCCCCCTCCGGCGCTGTGTAAGGTGACTGTACCGCGTTCTGCGGTCTCCCCCCTCCGGCGCTGTGTAAGGTGACTGTACCGCGTTCTGCGGTCTCCCCCCTCCGGCGCTGTGTAAGGTGACTGTACCGCGTTCTCCGGTCTCCCCCCTCCGGCGCTGTGTAACCGCGTTCTGTGGTCTCCCCTCCTCCGGCGGTGATTGTACCGCGTTCTGTGGTCTCCCCTCCTCCGGCGCTGTGTAAGGTGACTGTACCGCGTTCTGCGGTCTCCCCCCTCCCGCTGTGTAAGGTGATTGTATTCTGCGGTCTCCCCCCTCCGGCGCTGTGTAAGGTGACTGTACCGCGTTCTGCGGTCTCCCCCCTCCGGCGCTGTGTAAGGTGACTGTACCGCGTTCTGCGGTCTCCGGCGCTGTGTAAGGTGACCCCTCCGTCGCTGTGTAAGGTGATTGTACCGCGTTCTGCGGTCTCCCCCCTCCGGCGCTGTGTAAGGTGACTGTACCGCGTTCTGCGGTCTCCCCCCTCCGGCGCTGTGTAAGGTGACTGTACCGCGTTCTGCGGTCTCCCCCCTCCGGCGCTGTGTAAGGTGACTGTATTCTGCGGTCTCCCCCCTCCCGCTGTGTAAGGTGATTGTATTCTGCGGTCTCCCCCCTCCGGCGCTGTGTAACCGCGTTCTGCGGTCTCCCCCCTCCGGCGGTGATTGTACCGCGTTCTGCGGTCTCCGGCGCTGTGTAAGGTGACCCCGTTCTGCGTCTCCCCCCTCCGCGCTGTGTAAGGTGAACCGCGTTCTGCGGTCTCCCCCCTCCGGCGGTGATTGTACCGCGTTCTGCGGTCTCCGGCGCTGTGTAAGGTGACCCCTCCGGTCTCCCCCCTCCCGCTGTGTAAGGTGACTGTACCGCGTTCTGCGGTCTCCCCCCTCCGGCGCTGTGTAAGGTGACTGTACCGCGTTCTGCGGTCTCCCCCCTCCGCGCTGTGTAAGGTGACTGTACCGCGTTCTGCGGTCTCCCCCCTCCGGCGCTGTGTAAGGTGACTGTACCGCGTTCTGCGGTCTCCCCCCTCCGGCGCTGTGTAAGGTGACTGTACCGCGTTCTGCGGTCTCCCCCCTCCGGCGCTGTGTAAGGTGACTGTACCGCGTTCTGCGGTCTCCCCCCTCCGGCGCTGTGTAAGGTGACTGTACCGCGTTCTGCGGTCTCCCCCCTCCGGCGCTGTGTAAGGTGACTGTACCGCGTTCTGCGGTCTCCCCCCCTCCGTCGCTGTGTAAGGTGATTGTACCGCGTTCTGCGGTCTCCCCCCTCCGGCGCTGTGTAAGGTGATTGTACCGCGTTCTGCGGTCTCCCCCCTCCGTCGCTGTGTAAGGTGATTGTACCGCGTTCTGCGGTCTCCCCCCTCCGTCGCTGTGTAAGGTGATTGTACCGCGTTCTGCGGTCTCCCCCCTCCGGCGCTGTGTAAGGTGACTGTACCGCGTTCTGCGGTCTCCCCCCTCCGGCGCTGTGTAAGGTGACTGTACCGCGTTCTGCGGTCTCCCCCCTCCGGCGCTGTGTAAGGTGATTGTACCGCGTTCTGCGGTCTCCCCCCTCCGGCGCTGTGTAAGGTGACTGTACCGCGTTCTGCGGTCTCCCCCCTCCGGCGCTGTGTAAGGTGATTGTACCGCGTTCTGCGGTCTCCCCCCCCCCCCCCGACGCTGTGTAAGGTGACTGTACCGCGTGCTCCGGTCTCCCCCTCCGGCGCTGTGTAAGGTGACTGTACCGCGTTCTGCGGTCTCCCCCCTCCGGCGCTGTGTAAGGTGACTGTACCGCGTTCTGCGGTCTCCCTCCTCCGGCGCTGTGTAAGGTGACTGTACCGCGTTCTGCGGTCTCCCCCCCCCCGTCGCTGTGTAAGGTGACTGTACCGCGTTCTGCGGTCTCCCCCTCCGGCGCTGTGTAAGGTGACTGTACCGCGTTCTGCGGTCTCCCCCCTCCGGCGCTGTGTAAGGTGACTGTACCGCGTTCTGCGGTCTCCCCCCTCCGTCGCTGTGTAAGGTGATTGTACCGCGTTCTGCGGTCTCCCTCCTCCGGCGCTGTGTAAGGTGACTGTACCGCGTTCTGCGGTCTCCCCCCTCCGTCGCTGTGTAAGGTGATTGTACCGCGTTCTGCGGTCTCCCCCCTCCGGCGCTGTGTAAGGTGATTGTACCGCGTTCTGCGGTCTCCCCCCTCCGTCGCTGTGTAAGGTGACTGTACCGCGTTCTGCGGTCTCCCCCCTCCGGCGCTGTGTAAGGTGACTGTACCGCGTTCTGCGGTCTCCCCCCTCCGGCGCTGTGTAAGGTGATTGTACCGCGTTCTGCGGTCTCCCCCCTCCGTCGCTGTGTAAGGTGATTGTACCGCGTTCTGCGGTCTCCCCCCTCCGTCGCTGTGTAAGGTGACTGTACCGCGTTCTGCGGTCTCCCCCTCCGGCGCTGTGTAAGGTGATTGTACCGCGTTCTGCGGTCTCCCCCTCCGGCGCTGTGTAAGGTGATTGTACCGCGTTCTGCGGTCTCCCCCCTCCGTCGCTGTGTAAGGTGATTGTACCGCGTTCTGCGGTCTCCCCCCTCCGTCGCTGTGTAAGGTGACCGCGTTCTGCGGTCTCCCCCCTCCGGCGCTGTGTAAGGTTGTACCGCGTTCTGCGGTCTCCCCCTGTGTAAGGTGATTGTACTCCGGTCTCCCCCTCGCTGTGTAAGGTGATTGTACCGCGTTCTGCGGTCTCCCCCCTCCCGCTGTGTAAGGTGATTGTACCGCGTTCTGCGTCTCCCCCCTCCGTCTGTGTAAGGTGATTGTCCCCCCTCCGGCGCTGTGTAAGGTGATTGTACCGCGTTCTGCGGTCTCCCCCCTCCGGCGCTGTGTAAGGTGATTGTACTGCGGTCTCCCCCCTCCGGCGCTGTGTAAGGTGATTGTACCGCGTTCTGCGGTCTCCCCCCTCCGTCGCTGTGTAAGGTGATTGTACCGCGTTCTGCGGTCTCCCCCCTGTGTAAGGTGATTGTCCGTCGCTGTGTAAGGTGATTGTACCGCGTTCTGCGGTCTCCCCCCTCCGTCGCTGTGTAAGGTGATTGTACCGCGTTCTGCGGTCTCCCTGTGTAAGGTGATTGTACCCTCCGTCTCCCCCCTCCGCGCTGTGTAAGGTGATTGTACCGCGTTCTGCGGTCTCCCCCCTCCGGCGCTGTGTAAGGTGATTGTACTGCGGTCTCCCCCCTCCTGTGTAAGGTGATTGGCGCTGTGTAAGGTGATTGTACCGCGTTCTGCGGTCTCCCCCCTCCGTCGCTGTGTAAGGTGATTGTACCGCGTTCTGCGGTCTCCCCCCTCCGTCGCTGTGTAAGGTGATTGTACCGCGTTCTGCGGTCTCCCCCCTCCGGCGCTGTGTAAGGTGATTGTACCGCGTTCTGCGGTCTCCCCCCTCCGGCGCTGTGTAAGGTGATTGTACTGCGGTCTCCCCCCTCCGGCGCTGTGTAAGGTGATTGTACCGCGTTCTGCGGTCTCCCCCCTCCGTCGCTGTGTAAGGTGATTGTACCGCGTTCTGCGGTCTCCCCCCTCCGGCGCTGTGTAAGGTGACTGTACCGCGTTCTGCGGTCTCCCCCCTCCGGCGCTGTGTAAGGTGATTGTACCGCGTTCTGCGGTCTCCCCCCCCCCCCCCGACGCTGTGTAAGGTGACTGTACCGCGTGCTCCGGTCTCCCCCCTCCGGCGCTGTGTAAGGTGACTGTACCGCGTTCTGCGGTCTCCCCCCTCCGGCGCTGTGTAAGGTGACTGTACCGCGTTCTGCGGTCTCCCTCCTCCGGCGCTGTGTAAGGTGACTGTACCGCGTTCTGCGGTCTCCCCCCCCCCCCCCCGTCGCTGTGTAAGGTGACTGTACCGCGTTCTGCGGTCTCCCCCCCCCCCCGTCGCTGTGTAAGGTGACTGTACCGCGTTCTGCGGTCTCCCCCCCCCCCGTCGCTGTGTAAGGTGACTGTACCGCGTTCTGCGGTCTCCCCCCTCCGGCGCTGTGTAAGGTGATTGTACCGCGTTCTGTGTAAGGTGATTGCGGTCTCCCCCCTCCGTCGCTGTGTAAGGTGATTGTACCGCGTTCTGCGGTCTCCCTGTGTAAGGTGATTGTACCCTCCGTCGCTGTGTAAGGTGATTGTACCGCGTTCTGCGGTCTCCCCCCTCCGCGCTGTGTAAGGTGATTGTACGCGTTCTGTGTAAGGTGATTGTGCGGTCTCCCCCCTCCGTCGCTGTGTAAGGTGATTGTACCGCGTTCTGCGGTCTCCCCCCCCTCCGGCGCTGTGTAAGGTGATTGTACCGCGTTCTGCGGTCTCCCCCCTCCGGCGCTGTGTAAGGTGATTGTACTGCGGTCTCCCCCCTCCGGCGCTGTGTAAGGTGATTGTACCGCGTTCTGCGGTCTCCCCCCTCCGTCGCTGTGTAAGGTGATTGTACCGCGTTCTGCGGTCTCCCCCCTCCGTCGCTGTGTAAGGTGATTGTACCGCGTTCTGCGGTCTCCCCCCTCCGGCGCTGTGTAAGGTGATTGTACCGCGTTCTGCGGTCTCCCCCCTCCGGCGCTGTGTAAGGTGATTGTACTGCGGTCTCCCCCCTCCGGCGCTGTGTAAGGTGATTGTACCGCGTTCTGCGGTCTCCCCCTCCGTCGCTGTGTAAGGTGATTGTACCGCGTTCTGCGGTCTCCCCCCTCCGTCGCTGTGTAAGGTGATTGTACCGCGTTCTGCGGTCTCCCCCCTCCGTCGCTGTGTAAGGTGATTGTACCGCGTTCTGCGGTCTCCCCCTCCGGCGCTGTGTAAGGTGATTGTACCGCGTTCTGCGGTCTCCCCCCTCCGGCGCTGTGTAAGGTGATTGTACTGCGGTCTCCCCCCTCCGGCGCTGTGTAAGGTGATTGTACCGCGTTCTGCGGTCTCCCCCCTCCGGCGCTGTGTAAGGTGACTGTACTGCGGTCTCCCCCCTCCGGCGCTGTGTAAGGTGATTGTACCGCGTTCTGCGGTCTCCCCCCTCCGTCGCTGTGTAAGGTGATTGTACCGCGTTCTGCGGTCTCCCCCCTCCGTCGCTGTGTAAGGTGATTGTACCGCGTTCTGCGGTCTCCCCCCTCCGGCGCTGTGTAAGGTGATTGTACCGCGTTCTGCGGTCTCCCCCCTCCGGCGCTGTGTAAGGTGATTTTACTGTGGTCTCCCCCCTCCGGCGCTGTGTAAGGTGACTGTACTGCGGTCTCCCCCCTCCGGCGCTGTGTAAGGTGACTGTACCGCGTTCTCCATCTGCCTCGAATTTATTTTCATGGTTCTCGTTAAAAACGAGAAACTGTGAAGCACATCTGTTGTGAATCTTCTCTACATTTTAGCACATGTTTGTCTGTCGGCCACACTGGTTGTGACCACATTGGCCAGACACCCCCCTGGTTGAGTGCAGGTGGCCGGTGTAGTGACCGATCGATCGCTTTATGGTTGGTTTTCGGTTCAGAGAGACCTCAATGTGTGAACCTGCCTAGAATGGTGGGGGGGGGGGCGGGTAGATGAACCCGCAGAGAATGGTGGGGGGGCCGGGTAGATGAACCTGCAGAGAATGGTGGGGGGGCCGGGTAGATGAACCTGCTGAGAATGGTTGGGGCCGGGTAGATGAACCTGCAGACGGGTAGATGAAGCTGCAGAAAATGGGGGGGGGGGGGGCCAGGGTAGAGGAACCCGCAGAGAATGGTGGGGGGGCCGGGTAGAGGAACCTGCAGAGAATGGTGGGGGGGCCGGGTAGATGAACCTGCAGAGAATGGTGGGGGGGCCGGGTAGATAGATGATCCTGCAGAGAATAGTGGGGGGGCTGGGTAGCTGAACCTGCAAAGAATGGTGGGGGGGCAGGTAGATGAACCTGCAGAGAATGTGGGGGGGCCGGGTAGATGAACCTGCAGACGGGTAGATGAAGCTGCAGAAAATGGGGGGGGGGGGGCCAGGGTAGAGGAACCTGCAGAGAATGGTGAGAGGGGCCGGGTAGAGAAACCTGCAGAGAATGGTGGGGGGCTGGGTAGATGAACCTGCAGTGAATGGTGGGGGGGGGGGGGCTGTAGAGGAACCTGCAGAGAGTGGTGGTGGGGGGGCAGGTAGATGATCCTGCAGAGAATGGTGGGGGACGGGTAGATGGACCTGCAGAGAATGATGGGGGGGGCCGTGTAGATGATCCTGCAGAGAATGGTGGGGGGGGGGCAGGTAGATGGACCTGCAGAGAATGGTGGGGGGGGGGGCAGGTAGATGGACCTGCAGAGAATGGTGGGGGGGGGGGGGCAGGTAGATGGACCTGCAGAGAATGGTGGCGGGGCCGAGTAGATGATCCTGCAGAGAATGGTGGGGGGGGGGGGCAGGTAGATGGACCTGCAGAGAATGATGGGGGGCTGGGTAGATGAACCTGCAGTGAATGGTGGGGGGGGGGCTGTAGAGGAACCTGCAGAGAGTGGTGGTGGGGGGGCAGGTAGATGATCCTGCAGAGAATGGTGGGGGCCGTGTAGATGATCCTGCAGAGAATGGTGGGGGGGGGGCCGTGTAGATGATCCTGCAGAGAATGGTGGGGGGGGCAGGTAGATGGACCTGCAGAGAATGGTGGGGGGGGCAGGTAGATGGACCTGCAGAGAATGGTGGGGGGGGGGGGCAGGTAGATGGACCTGCAGAGAATGGTGGCGGGGCCGAGTAGATGATCCTGCAGAGAATGGTGGGGGGGGGGGGCAGGTAGATGGACCTGCAGAGAATGATCGGGGGGGGGGGGGCGGTGTAGATGAACCTGCTGAGAATGGTTGGGGGCGGGTAGATGGACCTGCAGAGAATGGTGGGGGGGGGGGGCAGGTAGATGGACCTGCAGAGAATGATCGTGGGGGGGGGGGGGGGGGGGGGGGGGCGGTGTAGATGAACCTGCTGAGAATGGTTGGGGGCGGGTAGATGGATGGGCTCGAATGGCACTGCACAGGAATGCGGTGCGGACTGGGGTTAGGAGGCTCCTCAGACTTTCCTTAGGATCCTTTTATCATTCATATAACAAGTACTATAAATAAAATGTAACGACTTCCTCCAAGGAAATATCCTGATTTTTAGTTGAATCGGATACGGGAATAACATTGAATCCCGGCCACAAAGGAGAAGGTTTCCAGGCCGGGGGGTTGGCACGCGGTCTATGGTGAGCTCTGTAGGGTCCATGGATTGATGGGATTCGGGGGTCTCTGCTCTGTTCTCGAAGGCAAGTTCTCACGGCTTTCAGGGCTCATTAATCCCCGGTGTGGTCAGTGTGTGCGATGATGCGTTTAACACTTTAATTAGCTGCCAGGATATTGAGACTCCTGGACTCTGTAATGGTGACGTTGGGCCGGCATGTCGCAGGCGCTTCACTTTCTTCGGTAATGCTCTTGGTACTCTGAGGAATGCTCGGTAGAGGACGGGCAAGTCTGGTCTGGCCTACATTTGTTTGCCAACCTACAGGCCTCTTGTAGACGGCAATATATAATTCAAGGTTAAAGGATGTAGTGTACCTAGTGTCGGGGTCAGGAGGATGTGGTGTACATAGTGCCGGGGTTAGGAGAATGTAGTGTACCTAGTGTCGGGGGTCAGGAGGATGTGGTGTACATAGTGCCGGGGTTAGGAGAATGTAGTGTACATAGTCCTGGGGTCGGGAGGATGTAGTGTACATAGTGCCGGGGTCAGGAGAATGTAGTGTACATAGTGTCGTGGGTCAGGAGGATGTGGTGTACATAGTGCCGGGGTTAGGAGAATGTAGTGTACATAGTCCTGGGGTCGGGAGGATGTAGTGTACATAGTGCCGGGGGTCAGGAGGATGTAGTGTACATAGTGCCGGGGGTCAGGAGGATGTAGTGTACATAGTGTCGGGGGTCGGGAGGATGTAGTGTACATAGTGCCGGGGGTCAGGAGGATGAAGTGTACATAGTGCCGGGGGTCAGGAGGATGTAGTGTACATAGTGCCGGGGTCAGGAGGATGTGGTGTACATAGTGCCGGGGGTCAGGAGGATGTGGTGTACATAGTGCCGGGGGTCAGTGTCGGGGGAGGATCGGGGTCAGGAGGATGTAGTGTACATAGTGCCGGGGTCAGGAGGATGTGGTGTACATAGTGCCGGGGGTCAGGAGGATGTGGTGTACATAGTGCCGGGGGATGTAGTGTACATAGTGTCGGGGGTCAGGAGAATGTGTCGGGGTCGGGAGGATGTGGTGTACATAGTGCCGGGGGTCAGGAGGATGTGGTGTACATAGTGCCAGGGGTCAGGAGGATGTGGTGTACATAGTGCCGGGGGTCAGGAGGATGTGGTGTATACATAGTGCATAGTGTCGGGGGATGTAGTGTACATAGTGTCGGGGGTCAGGAGAATGTGTCGGGGTCCGGGAGGATGTGGTGTACATAGTGCCGGGGGTCAGGAGGATGTGTGTGTACATAGTGCCGGGGGTCAGGAGGATGTGGTGTACATAGTGCGGGGGGTCAGGAGGATGTGGTGTACATAGTGCCGGGGGTCAGGAGGATGTAGGAGTGAGGGTCAGGAGGATGTAGTGTACATAGTGCCGGGGGATGTAGTGTACATAGTGTCGGGGGTCAGGAGGATGTAGTGTACATAGTGCCGGGGTCAGGAGAATGTGTCGGGGTCGGGAGGATGTGGTGTACATAGTGCCGGGGGTCAGGAAGTGTACATAGTGCCGGGGTCAGGAGGATGTGGTGTACATAGTGTCCAGGGGTCAGGAGGATGTGGGTGTACATAGTGCCGGGGGTCAGGAGGATGTGGTGTACATAGTGCCGGGGGTCAGGAGGATGTGGTGTACATAGTGCCGGGGGTCAGGAGGATGTAGTGTACATAGTGCCGGGGGTCAGAAGGATGTAGTGTACATAGTGTCGGGGGTCAGGAGGATGTGGTGTACATAGTGCCGGGGGTCAGAAGGATGTGGTGTACATAGTGCCGGGGGTCAGGAGGATGTAGTGGGGGGTCAGGAGGATGTGGTGTACATAGTGCCGGGGGTCAGGAGGATGTGGTGTACATAGTGCGGGGGTCGGGGGTCAGGAGGAGGATGTGGAGTGGTGTACATAGTGCCGGGGGTCAGAAGGATGTGGTGTACATAGTGCCGGGGGTCAGGAGGATGTGGTGTACATAGTGTACATAGTGCCGGGGGTCAGGAGGATGTAGTGTTACATAGTGCCGGGGGTCAGGAGGATGTTGTGTACATAGTGCCGGGGGTCAGGAGGATGTGGTGTACATAGTGCCGGGGGTCAGGAGGATGTGGTGTACATAGTGCCGGGGGTCAGTGCGGGGGTCAGGAGGATGTAGTGTACATAGTGCCGGGGGTCAGGAGGATGTAGTGTACATAGTGCGGGGGTCAGGAGGGGGGTCAGGAGGATGTAGTGTACATAGTCCTGGGGTGGAGGATGTAGTGTACATAGTGGGGGTCAGGTAGGTTATGGGTGGTGTACATAGTGCCGGGGGTCGGGAGGATGTAGTGTACATATGTGGTGTACATAGTGTACCGGGGGTCAGGAGGATGTGGTGTACATAGTGCCGGGGGTCAGGAGGATGCCGGGGTCAGGAGGATGTGGTGTACATAGTGCCGGGGGTCAGGAGGATGTGTGTCGGGGTCGGGAGGATGTGGTGTACATAGTGCCGGGGGTCAGGAGGATGTGGTGTACATAGTGCCAGGGGTCAGGAGGATGTGGTGTACATAGTGCCGGGGGTCGTGGGGTCAGGAGTGTCGGGGGTCAGGATCGGGGTCGGGAGGATGTGGTGTACATAGTGTGCCGTCGGGGGGTCAGGTACATAGGATGTAGTGTACATAGTGCCGGGGTCAGGAGGATCGGGGTCGGGAGGATGTGGTGTACATAGTGCCGGGGGTCAGAGGATGTGTGTACATAGTGCCAGGGCGTCAGGAGGAGTGTACATGCGGGGGGGTCAGGAGGATGTGGTGTACATAGTGCCGGGGGTCAGGAGGATGTGTAGTGTACATAGTGTCGGGGGTCAGGAGGAGGATGTGGTGTACATAGTGCCGGGGGTCAGGAGGATGTGGTGTACATAGTGCCGGGGGTCAGGAGGATGTGGTGTACATAGTGCCGGGGGTCAGAAGGATGTAGTGTACATAGTGCCGGGGGTCAGGAGGATGTAGTGTACATAGTGTCAGGGTCAGGAGGATGTAGTGTACATAGTGTCTGGGGGTCAGGAGGATGTGGTGTGTGCCGGGGGTCAGGAGGATGTGTAGTGTACATAGTGCCGGGGGTCAGGAGGATGTGGTGTACATAGTGCCGGGGGTCAGGAGGATGTGGTGTACATAGTGGCCGGGGGTCAGGAGGGGGGTCAGGGGGGTCAGGAGGATGTGGTGTACATAGTGCCGGGGGTCAGGAGGATGTAGTGTACATAGTGCCGGGGTCAGGAGGATGTAGTGTACATAGTGCCGGGGGTCAGAAGGAGTGTACATATCGGGGGTCAGGAGGATGTGGTGTACATAGTGCCGGGGGTCAGAAGGATGTGTGTACATAGTGCCGGGGGTCAGGAGGATGTGGTGTACATTTTGGGTTTGTGGTAGTACATAGTGCCGGGGGTCAGGAGGATGTAGGTACATAGTGCGGGGGTCAGGAGGATGTAGTGTACATAGTGTCGGGGGTCAGGAGGATGTGGTGTACATAGTGCCGGGGGTCAGGAGGATGTGGTGTACATAGTGCCGGGGGTCAGGAGGATGTGGTGTACATAGTGCCGGGGGTCAGGAGGATGTGGTGTACATAGTGCCGGGGGTCAGGAGGATGTGGTGTACATAGTGCCGGGGGTCAGGAGGATGTAGTGTACATAGTGCCGGGGGTCAGGAGGATGTGGTGTACATAGTGCCGGGGGTCAGGAGGATGTGGTGTACATAGTGCCGGGGTCAGGAGGATGTGGTGTACATAGTGCCGGGGGTCAGGAGGATGTGGTGTACATAGTGCCGGGGGATGTAGTGTACATAGTGTCGGGGGTCAGGAGGATGTGGTGTACATAGTGCCGGGGTCAGGAGGATGTGGTGTACATAGTGCCGGGGGTCAGGAGGATGTGGTGTACATAGTGCCGGGGGATGTAGTGTACATAGTGCCGGGGGTCAGGAGGATGTGGTGTACATAGTGCCGGGGGATGTAGTGTACATAGTGTCGGGGGTCAGGAGAATGTGTCGGGGTCGGGAGGATGTGGTGTACATAGTGCCGGGGGTCAGGAGGATGTGGTGTACATAGTGAAAGGGGTCAGGAGGATGTGGTGTACATAGTGCCGGGGGATGTAGTGTACATAGTGTCGGGGATCAGGAGGATGTAGTGTACATAGTGCTGGGGGTCAGGAGGATGTAGTGTACATAGTGCCAGGGGTCAGGAGGATGTGGTGTACATAGTGCTGGGGGTCAGGAGGATGTGGTGTACATAGTGCCGGGGGTCAGGAGAATGTGTCGGGGTCAGGAGAATGTGTCGGGGTCAGGAGGATGTGTCGGGGTCAGGAGAATGTGTCGGGGTCAGGAGGATGTGTCGGGGTCAGGAGGATGTGGTATACATAGTGTCGGGGTCAGGAGGATGTACATAGCCTTCATGACGCGATTCTGTATCCTTTTATCGGTTTCCCGGCCTGCGAGTCCTCGGAAGGCACATGAAGTCGCAGTGACGAGAGGCAGAGAGAACCTCTTAGCCGTATTTATTTTAGACCTGAGTGGGTGGGAATGATATAAATCGCGGTGGTAACTGTCACTGGCTTCCTTCCAGCCAACTGTCCTGCCTGGCGGCTTTCATGCGCGTCCCCCGGCTTATTAGAGGCGAGATTTACTGACGTGTTTATATAAACGCTGCGCTCTTATTCTATCCCTCTATTACCACGGCGGAGCCGAGGTGCGACACCCAGCAGCCAAAGACGCCGGAAGGTGCAGAGGTTTTTTTGCGGCGGTGGTGGGGGGGGGCTTCAGGCGCCTTGAAGCACTTCTCGCCTCCGAACGCGTTGCGTCATCCGATTTATGATTTTGAACGACTGAAACAAAGGAAAAAATGTGCAGCTATGGCGTCATACTCACATCTAGTGGAAGGTGGAAACATTCGGGTGCCTCCACACACGTGGGGTAAAATGTCCCCCCCACTATGTATCCCGGGGGGGGGGGGCAATTGTGATCTGCAGGGCCCGGGACAACGAAGCGGGTGCCGCTGAGGAGAGGGAGGAGACCGGACACACATCCGCTCTCCTCCCCTTTCTTGTGGCTCAACCGGAAAGTGATGTCCATGACGTCACTTCCAGGTCCACGTCTGTGTTGTTCCTGGCCAGCTTGGGCTGGAAAGAATGTAATGCAATTTGGGGCCCGGGACCGACATATCGGGGGCCCTGAGAAGAAGCGAGGGAGGAGAACGGATACACATTCGCTCTCCTCCGCTTTTTGTTGTTGCTGAACCAGAAAGTGGTGTCCCTGACGTCACTTCCAGGTCCACGTCTCTGTGTTCTTGGCCAGCTTGGGCTAGAAAGAATGCAACGCGGGGACTGGGACCCACATAGCGGGTGCCACTGAGAAGAGGAGAAGGAGGAGAACGGAACACATCAGCTTTCCACCCCTTTCTTGTTGCTGAACCGAAAAGTGATGTCCTTAACGTCACTTCCAGGTCCACGTCTCAGTGTTGTTCCTGGCCAGCTTGGGCTGGAAAGAAGGTTATGCAAGGCCTTGCCCGGGACCGACATAGCGGGTGCCACTGAGAAGAGGAGAGTGAGGAGAAACGGACACGCATCCGTTCTCCTCCCCTTTTTCTTGTTGCTGAACCGGAAAGTGATGTCCTTGATGTCACTTCCAGGTCCGTGTCTCTCCGTTGTTCCTGCCCAGCTTGGGCTGGAAAGATTGTAATGGAATGCAGGGCCCAGGACCAACATAGTGGGTGGCCACTGAGAAGAGGAGAGGGAGGAGAACAGATACACATTCGCTCTCCTCCGCTTTTTGTTGTTACTGAACCAGAAAGTGGTGTCCCTGACGTCACTTCCAGGTCCGCGTCTCTCTGTTCTTGACCAGCTTGGGCTAGAAAGAATGCAACGCGGGGACTGGGACCCACATAGCGGGTGCCACTGAGAAGAGGCGAGGGAGGAGAAACGGACAGACATCCGCTCTCCTCCCCTTTCTTGTTGCTGAACCTGAAAGTGATGTCCTTGACGTCACTTCCAGGTCCAAGTCTCAGTGTTGTTCCTGGCCAGCTTGGGCCGGAAAGAATGTAATGCATCACATTACATTCAGTGGAGCACAGAGGAGATTGGGGGTATCATTAAAATCATCACATGAGAAGTAAAATATATATATTTAATTGTAAAAAAAATTGTTACACCCAACTACATAAAACATTTTTGATGCCCCCACCTCTGCTGGAGTGAGAGTAATAATTCTAGCACCAGAGGTCCTTTGTAAAACACTAAACTGATGACCTATATAAAAATATTGGGTGCTGAAGTTTTTCACCATTTCACGGGCGCGCGCAAATTTATAGTTTGACATGTTGGGTGTCTGTTTACTCGGTGACACCTTATTCTTTATATCTTAAAAAAATAAATAAAAAATGTGATTTATTACGTGTGCCCTAAAATTAACGTTGGTGTATTTTTATTTATTTTTTTCTTTTACTTAAATTTTGTGTTTCCAGCAATATCGCGTGACCTCCAAAAATTGGAACTACCGCTATTTTATTCTCTAGGGTGTTTTTGCTTTCAGAAAATATATGTTTTTTTTTTTTTTTTTTTTTCTACAATCAAGTTTATTGAGAATAAAGAGTACAGAAATATAGTATGAGAACAATCTATGATTGCAAAATGCAGAAATAAAATTTTCATAAATATATAAAATCATTTTAGACATATAGATTGCATATACAAAATAAATATAATATATATATATATTTGCATTTGTGTGCCCTAAAATTAACGTTGGTGTATTTTTAGTTATTTTATAGACCTACATTTTGTGTTTCCTAGACCTTTTTTGCGGTAATATCGCGTGACCTCCAAAAATTGGAACTACCGCTATTTTATTCCCTAGGGCAGTGATGGAGAACCTTGGCACCCCAGATGTTTTGGAACTACATTTCCCATGATGCGCCACCACACTTCAGAGTGCCTGAGCATCATGGGAAATGTAGTTCCAAAGCATCTGGAGTGCCAAGGTTCTCCATCACTGCACTAGGGTGTCTGCTTTCAGAAAAAAAAAATATATATATATTTTTGCTACAATCAAGTTTGTTGAGAATAAAAAGTACAGATGTAGTATGAGAACGATCTAGAATTTCAAAATGCAGAAATAAAATTTTCATAAATATATACAATAATTTTAAACATATAGGGCCAGATTCACATACACTTAATATTGCGCTGCGTAATCGAAATACTCTACGCTGCCGTATTTCACCAGGCTCTACACCGAATCCTGGTAGATTTTTGCCCGTACGCTACGGCGGCGTAGTCCATTTCTCGCCGCGTAATCAAAATACGCGGTTAGGGGGCGTGAAGCATTTAAATTAGGCGCGTCCCCGCGGCGATCGAACTGCGCTTGCTCCGTTCAGAAATTTCCCGCCGTGCATTGCGCGAAATCACGTCGTTGCGTCATTCGTTGTTTGAGTAGCGTCGTTTTTTCGAACATTCCTATTCCCGGACGACTTGCGTCAAAAAAAATAAAAGACGTCGGAAAACGTAGAAATTCGACGTGGGAACGACGGCCATACTTAACATGTGCTGTCTAATATTAGAGCAGCAAAAAGCTGGTATAGTGTTACGCAAATAAAAGATGACTAAAGATGCCGTAAGAGATTGCGAATGAAGATCGTAATTTCGGGGATCGCCGGCAAAAGCTCATTTGCATACCCCGACGCGGAAAACGACGGGAAGTCCACCCAGCGGCCGCAATTTTATTGCAGCGTAGATCCGAAGGCGTACGAACACGTAATCCAGTCGAATTGAAGCCCGCAGCCGTCTATTCATGGTTTGAGGTTTCCGACTGGCTAGAAAACGAGCGTAATTTGAAATTACTCCAGTCTAACACCCAGTTACACAGGCGTTACGGCTCTCTGAATCTGGGCCATAGATTACATAAAAAATCATATATGATTTTTTTTATGTAATCTATATGTCTAAAATTATTTTATATATTTATGAAAATTTTATTTCTGCATTTTGAAATTCTAGATCGTTCTCATACTATTTCTGTACTCTTTATTCTCAATAATTAAAAAAATGCAGAAATAAAATTTTCATAAATATATACAATAATTTTCGACATATAGATTACATTAAAAAATTATATATATATATTTATGTTATCTATATGTCTAAAATTATTTAAGCTTGGGTGTAAAAACGGTCCTGGCAGAGAAAGGGTTAAAGTTTTTTGTCGCTATCCCCGCCCCGCCCCCCCCCCCCCCCCTGTAATTTATATAGATGGACTTGTTCGGTGTATTGCGGAATGTCGGTACATTTGCTCAGATTTTTATTCTTTATCTATGTGATCGGCGTCGTCGGTCCGTTCAAGCAGCATACTGCGCGTCCTCCGTGTCTGCGCATGGCGTGCGGCGTGTCGCCCATCTGCAGGGCGATGTGACGGCGGGTGGCGTGTTTTCCTGATATTCAGGCTCAGCTGCGACAGATGCTCCCGGCTGGTCCCGGGAACACTCCCCCCCCCCCCCCCCCCCCTCCTCCCATCTGAGCGCCGGGGTTGCGCCGCCCGGATCGCACGCGGCCTCCACAATCTGTCTGGTGTCTGTTAGCTGACGGCAGATGTTATAAATGGGGTGGGAAGTCTGCGGCTTCTGTACATCGTGTATACATGCTAGGAGGGTTTCCTGGGATGGGGGGCGGCGGAGGTCGTCATCTGCGACTGTTTTATTTTTATTTTTGGTTTAAATATAAAATAATGCTGAATAATAGAGGGGAGAGTATAAACCAGTGTGTGCCCCGATCCCCCGTGTCTCGCCGCGTGCCCCGCTCACGATTTGTGTAGCGGGAACTTGCGTTCCTGTTCGCGAATTTTTTGTGGACAATTTTCTCGCGATTCCACGTGTCGCACATGGGACAGTCCATTCAGTTTAATGGGGTGCACTATGTGCCCCGAAAGAAGATCCTGCTCCTTTTTCGGGGACGACAAGCTTCACGTAAATTTAAAAGGTGCATTTTACTGTAATTGCGGTGCAGTTTGTGGCGTGCGACAATCGCTGCAAAATTACAACACGTTTGGGGTGCCAATTAAATTGAAAAAAATATATAAATATTAATTTTTCCCCCTCTTTAATTATTTTTTATTTTTTTTTACTACTTTTTTTTATTTTTATTAACTGTGTGTGTTTTTTTTTTTTTTTTTTTTTACTTAAGACCCCTTTTCATAATTTTTTTTACAATATTTTTTTTTTTTTTTACTCCTAGATCCATTTTCTTTACTCAATTATTTAACTTTTTTTTTCTTTTTTTTTTTTCTGAGGCAGGCGTTTTAGCGCTTGAAACTGGAAATCTCTTGAACACTGCCTCCCATACATTACAACGAGAGCTTTCACACCGGGACGGTGCGCATGCGGGATGCTAGAAAAAGTCCTGCAGGTAGAAGTAGCATCTTTAGGGCGGTTTGGGAGCGATGTATTTAGCTCTCTCCCAAACCGCCCCTGACCATTAAAATGAATGGAAAAAGATTTTCCAAAGCGCTCTGGAAGCGCCGCAACACTGAATTTTTTTTTTAATCCCTTTTTTGGGGCTTAAACAGCGGCAGAGCGCCCTAAAGCAAGTGGTGCTTTACTGCGAATGCAACGGCAGCCCCTGTGTGAAAGGGGCTCTCAATCTCTTTTTTACTTTTTTTTTTTTCTACTTTTTTTTTTTTCTTTCTTTTTTTTTTTTTTCTTTTGTGTTATTTACATTTTTTTTATTATTATTATTTTTTTTATCAGATTTTTTTTTTTTTTTTTTAGATCAGGTTCACGTACACGTATATGTTATTGAAACCGGTTCACACATATCCGGGGAAGCTGCGGTGAGGTTTCAAAAAAGGTTCTGTGCATTTTTGTGTCCGGTTCAGCGGCGAATTCAGGCACATATGTGAACACGTCCTTACTGTTGTTTTTATTAGGGTTGTCCCGATACCACTTTTTTAGGACCGAGTACAAGTACCGATACTTTTTTTCAAGTAGTCGCCGATACCGAATACCGATACTTTTTTTAAACGTGTCCCCAAATGCAGCCATGTCCCCCACATATGCAGCCATGTCCCTCCAGCCATGTCCCCCACATATGCAGCCATTTCCCCCCAGCCATGTCCCCCACATATGCAGCCATGTCCCCCCAGCCATGTACCCCACATATGCAGCCATGTCCCTCCAGCCATGTCCCCCACATATGCAGCCATGTCCCTCCAGCCATGTCCCCCCACATATTGCAGCCATGTCATGTCCCCCCACATATTGCAGCCATATTTTGGTATCGGGGGTATTTGCGGGAGTACAAGTACTCCCGCAAATACTCGGAATCGGTCCCGATACCGATACTGGTATCGGTATCGGGACAACCCTCGTTTTTATACTTTCTTTTTTTTACTTGGCTCTTTTTTTTTTTTTTTTTTCATTAGCATTTTTTTTGTTTTACTGATTTTTTACCTTTTTACTCTTTTTTTTTAATTTATTTATTTATTTATTTTTTACTCTTAGATATATATTTTCTTTACTCAATTACTATTGTTTTTATATATTTTTTTTTCTTTTACTTTTCTTAGTCAATTTTTTTTACTACACTTTTTTTTCTTACAATTTTGTATTTCTATTTTTTTTTCCTCCTTTTTTTTTTTTCTTTCTTTTACTTTTTTTACTATTTTCTTTTTTTTTCTATTACATTTATTTTTATTTTTGTAAAATGTAAATGTAAAATCCACTTACTTTTGACTTGCTAACCACTGTCCCATAAGTATTATATGGGATTATGAGATGGTAGTCCCGGCGTTGGATTGTCAATGAAGCACATGGATATTGGACGTCTAATACCTGACTGCACTTAGAGGAGGAGGAGCCTCCCCCGTTGCAGGAAACGCACTAAATGCGTCGGTTGGTTGCATATCCGATATCAATAGCTCATTGTCGGAGTTCTTCTTCAATGTTGCAGCTGTAGGTTTCCCGCGCGGATGGTGAATGTGGCGTGACGGCGTCGCATCTGTGGCTGGTTTTTGTTCTCTGAAGGACGGACATGACCGAGACGGCGACTCATCAGTTGCTCGTGTATCAGCAATGCGGAGAGGCCACAATGGCCGAACTTCACAGATCTCCGCGCCGGAGTCCCAGGAACAGCTGCACCATCTCTCAGCCTCACCGCCGAGGCATTCCGGCACCGCGCAGCTGTTCCTGTCCTTCCTTCAGAGGCGCGAACTGCAGATGTTCATCACACGTCTCTTCAATCATACAAGCTTCACAATCATCAGAGCCAGCAGTGTAAAGAGGATCAGGGAGTGGGGGAGAGAGATGCTGCACCCATTATGAGGGGTTCCCACCATCCCTGTGCTGAGTTCCCGGGTCTGTACACCCGCTGTGCCCATTATGAGGGGTTCCCACCATCCCTGTGCTGAGTTCCCGGGTCTGTACACCCGCTGTGCCCCATTATGAGGGGTTCCCACCATCCCTGTGCTGAGTTCCCGGGTCTTTACACCCGCTGTGCCCATTATGAGGGGTTCCCACCATCCCTGTGCTGAGTTCCCGGGTCTGTACACCCGCTGTGCCCATTATGAGGGGTTCCCACCATCCCTGTGCTGAGTTCCCGGGTCTGTACACCCGCTGTGCCCATTATGAGGGGTTCCCACCATCCCTGTGCTGAGTTCCCGGGTCTGTACACCCGCTGTGCCCATTATGAGGGGTTCCCATCATCCCTGTGCTGAGTTCCCGGGTCTGTACACCCGCTGTGCCCATTATGAGGGGTTCCCATCATCCCTGTGCTGAGTTCCCGGGTCTGTACACCCGCTGTGCCCATTATGAGGGGTTCCCATCATCCCTGTGCTGAGTTCCCGGGTCTGTACACCCGCTGTGCCCATTATGAGGGGTTCCCACCATCCCTGTGCTGAGTTCCCGGGTCTGTACACCCGCTGTGCCCATTATGAGGGGTTCCTCACCATCCCTGTGCTGAGTTCCCGGGTCTGTACACCCGCTGTGCCCATTATGAGGGGTTCCCATCATCCCTGTGCTGAGTTCCCGGGTCTGTACACCCGCTGTGCCCATTATGAGGGGTTCTCACCATCCCTGTGCTGAGTTCCCGGGTCTGTACACCCGCTGTGCCCATTATGAGGGGTTCTCACCATCCCTGTGCTGAGTTCCTGGGTCTGTACACCCGCTGTGCCCATTATGAGGGGTTCTCACCATCCCTGTGCTGAGTTCCGGGTCTGTACACCCGCTGTGCCCATTATGAGGGGTTCCCACCATCCCTGTGCTGAGTTCCCGGGTCTGTACACCCGCTGTGCCCATTATGAGGGGTTCCCACCATCCCTGTGCTGAGTTCCCGGGTCTGTACACCCGCTGTGCCCCATTATGAGGGGTTCCCACCATCCCTGTGCTGAGTTCCCGGGTCTGTACACCCGCTGTGCCCATTATGAGGGGTTCCCACCATCCCTGTGCTGAGTTCCCGGGTCTGTACACCCGCTGTGCCCATTATGAGGGGTTCCCACCATCCCTGTGCTGAGTTCCCGGGTCTGTACACCCGCTGTGCCCATTATGAGGGGTTCCCACCATCCCTGTGCTGAGTTCTGGGTCTGTTCAGCTGTTGCATTGCTGTTACAGGCAGCAGGAGGGGACGTCCCTCCGGTGCCTCTCTGGGCTCTCCCACGTGATTAAGGAGACGTGATACGGCAGTTGTGCCATTTACAATGGAGCTGGCTATGGACCGGATGGTCCCTGGCTTTCTTTATGACCCTGGGAGGCCAGAAGCAATGTCTGGTAAACCCTGCCATTTCTTTCCCCCTGAAAACAGACGTCAATGTTTTTTTTGATCTCAGGCTTTCCAGGGTAGAGGAGATATATGGGGTCTTATTGATCCCAGATGTTTCCATATAGAGGACCTGCCATGCCTATTAAAAGAGATGTTTACATTTCTTGTAATAGGAATAAAAGTGATTAATTATAATTCAAGGGACAGTGTAAAAATAAATATTTTTTGTAAAGCACCCCCCCCCTCTCCTCGTGACCTCTGATGTGATGGAGAGGCCTCTGATGTAATAATGGGCATCAGATGTGTTAGGAGGACAATCTTTCTGAAGTGAAAAAGGGACTTCTGATGGGGGGGAACCTCTGATGTGATGGGGGGGACCTCTGATGTGATGAGGCGGGGCCTCTGATGTGATGAGGGGGGGCCTCTGATGTGATGAGGGGGGGCCTCTGATGTGATGAGGGGGGACCTCTGATGTGATGAGGGAGGACCTCTGACGTGATGGGAGGGAGGACCTCTGACGTGATGGGAGGGGAGGACCTCTGACGTGATGGGAGGGGAGGACCTCTGACGTGATGGGAGGGGAGGACCTCTGACGTGATGGAGGGGAGGACCTCTGACGTGATGGAGGGGAGGACCTCTGACGTGATGGAGGGGAGGTCCTCTGACGTGATGGAGGGGAGGTCCTCTGACGTGATGGAGGGGAGGTCCTCTGACGTGATGGGAGGGGGGACCTCTGACGTGATGGTGGGAGGACCTCTGACGTGATGGGAGGGAGGACCTCTGACGTGATGGGAGGGAGTACCTCTGACGTGATGGGAGGGAGGACCTCTGACGTGATGGGAGGGAGTACCTCTGACGTGATGGGAGGGAGTACCTCTGACGTGATGGGAGGGAGTACCTCTGACGTGATGGGAGGGAGTACCTCTGACGTGATGGTGGGAGGACCTCTGACGTGATGGAGGGGAGGACCTCTGACGTGATGGAGGGGAGGACCTCTGACGTGATGGAGGGGAGGACCTCTGACGTGATGGAGGGGAGGACCTCTGACGTGATGGAGGGGAGGACCTCTGACGTGATGGAGGGGAGGACCTCTGACGTGATGGAGGGGAGGACCTCTGACGTGATGGGAGGGGAGGACCTCTGACGTGTGGGAGGGAGACCTCTGACGTGATGGGAGGACCTCTGACGTGATGGGAGGGAGTACCTCTGACGTGATGGGAGGGAGTACCTCTGACGTGATGGGAGGGAGACCTCTGACGTGATGGGAGGGAGGACCTCTGACGTGATGGGAGGGAGGACCTCTGACGTGATGGAGGGGAGGACCTCTGACGTGATGGGAGGGAGTACCTCTGACGTGATGGGAGGGAGGACCTCTGACGTGATGGGAGGGAGGACCTCTGACGTGATGGAGGGGAGGACCTCTGACGTGATGGGAGGGAGGACCTCTGACGTGATGGGAGGGAGGACCTCTGACGTGATGGAGGGGAGGACCTCTGACGTGATGGAGGGGAGGACCTCTGACGTGATGGAGGGGAGGACCTCTGACGTGATGGAGGGGAGGACCTCTGACGTGATGGGAGGGAGGACCTCTGTCGTGATGGGAGGACCTCTGACGTGATGGGAGGGAGGACCTCTGACGTGATGGTGGGAGGACCTCTGACGTGATGGGAGGGAGGACCTCTGACGTGATGGGAGGGAGGACCTCTGACGTGATGGGAGGGAGGACCTCTGACGTGATGGGAGGGAGGACCTCTGACGTGATGGGAGGGAGGACCTCTGACGTGATGGGAGGGAGGACCTCTGACGTGATGGGAGGGAGGACCTCTGACGTGATGGGAGGGAGGACCTCTGACGTGATGGGAGGACCTCTGACGTGATGGTGGGAGGACCTCTGACGTGATGGTGGGAGGACCTCTGACGTGATGGTGGGAGGACCTCTGACGTGATGGGAGGGAGGACCTCTGACGTGATGGTGGGAGGACCTCTGACGTGATGGGAGGGAGGACCTCTGACGTGATGGGAGGGAGGACCTCTGACGTGATGGGAGGGAGGACCTCTGACGTGATGGGAGGGAGGACCTCTGACGTGATGGGAGGGAGGACCTCTGACGTGATGGGAGGGAGGACCTCTGACGTGATGGGAGGGAGGACCTCTGACGTGATGGGAGGGAGGACCTCTGACGTGATGGGAGGGAGGACCTCTGACGTGATGGGAGGGAGGACCTCTGACGTGATGGGAGGGAGGACCTCTGACGTGATGGTGGGAGGACCTCTGACGTGATGGTGGGAGGACCTCTGACGTGATGGTGGGAGGACCTCTGACGTGATGGTGGGAGGACCTCTGACGTGATGGGAGGGGGGACCTCTGACGTGATGGGAGGGTGGACCTCTGTCGTGATGGTGGGAGGACCTCTGATGTGACCTCTTGGGACACCAGATGTTTTAGAACTACATTTCCCATGATGTTTTTGACAGAAGGTTCACCATCACTGTTCAAGACCCTAAGAGACCGTTGTCACCAGAATACGTGTCCCCAATGAAAGATTTCCCCTCACCCTCCCGTTCCACACTCAATCCAGAACTAAAAGAAAACACTGGGCTCTACAAACAATTTTGAGGCCATATAAGTGAATTTTTCTGCAATCTCGAAATTTTAATCCCAGAACTGGCCAACCAAATAAGGAAAACGGGCCAGAGCATCGAACGTGGCGACGTCACCCCAGACGCATTCCTCTGCGCCTTCTGGGGCATTTCCCGGCCGCGAACGGGTTACGTAGCGATTGGCAGTCCTCGCAAACTTTTTTTTTTTTTTGTTTAATGAGGGATTGTAAATGGTTGGAATTTTAGAAAGATAAATTAGCGGGCGCGTATTATCCTTGGCGGTTTGCTTATAATAAAAGCGTCTGGGAGCTTAGCCCCCTCTCCCCAGGCGGGATCACACAGTAGTCGTGACATCATCCAGCCCATGGAGATTGATGGCGGGATAAAGAGGCGCGCAGTGTACGATTTCAGGTGTCTATTAATAGAGGAAGTCAGGCCTGGAAGTCGGCCATTTATCATACTAATTGTGTCATTAACTCCGCAGATACAATAACACGGCGGGCGCTTTATGGTCTGGGCCCGGGGGCAACGCTTATAGACAGCTGGGGGCTACAGCTAGAAAATAATACTCAGAATAAAAATAAAAAAATTCAAGTCACTTGTCTTTCTTTTTTTTTTTTCGTTTAAAAAAAAATATATATATATAATGGAAATTGTTTGTTTACATTTTATTTATTGTTTTAAACCAAATTTTTTTTATACAGTAGCTATTGCGTAAAATGATATATTAAAATATATATATATATATAATTTTTTACATTTTACGCAATAGCTACTATATGAAAAAAAATTGGTTTAAAACAATACAAATAAATTAAACAAACAATTTTCATATAGTAGCTATTGCGTAAAATGTAAAAAATGATATATTAATATTTTTTATATATATAATTACACACATAGGGTTATATAACATTTTATATATTTTTTTTAAAAAACAAAACAATGTTTGTTATAGTAGTCTGGGAAAGTGGTCAGAAGTTTTGTTTTTTTTTTCATTTATTTATTTTTTGTTTGTTTTTTTGCTTTTTACACAATATTATTGCTTATATTGGTGCATTCCATTCCTATAAGAAAGCATTTGACTTAAATGTACTTATTTCACTCAGTTTGTGTTGTGATTAGCTATGATTGGCCCACAGCTAATCACATGGTACAGATGGATCGGTGATTGGCCCTGTCTGTACCATGTGATTGGCCACAGCTAATCACATGTTACAGATGGGGCTTTGATTGACCTTGTCTGTACTATGCGATAGGCACACAGCTAATTACATTTTAAAGATGGGGCGGTGATTGGCCCTGTCTGTACTATGTGATTGGCCACAGCTAACCACATGGTACAGATGGAGCAGGGATTGGCCCTGTCTATACCATCTGATTGGCTACAGCTAATCACATGGTACAGATGGATCGGTGATTGGCCCTGTCTGTACCATGTGATTGGCCACAGATAATCACATGGTACAGATGGATCGGTGATTGGCCCTGTCTGTACCATGTGATTGGCCACAGCTAATCACATGGTACAGATGGAGCGGTGATTGGCCCTGTCTATACCATCTGATTGGCTACAGCTAATCACATGGTACAGATGGATCGGTGATTGGCCCTGTCTGTACCATGTGATTGGCCACAGCTAATCACATGGTACAGATGGATCGGTGATTGGCCCTGTCTGTAGCATGTGATTGGCCACAGCTAACCACATGGTACAGATGGAGCTGTGATTGGCCCTGTCTGTACTATGTCATTGTCCCACAGCTAATAACTTGGTATAGATGGGGCTGTGATTGGCCCTTTCTGTACTATGTCATTGTCCCACAACTAATCACGTGGTACAGATGGAATTTCGATTGGCCCCGTCTGTACCATGTGATTTGGCCACAGCTAATCACATGGTACAGGTGGGGCTTTAATTGGCCCTGTCTATACCATCTGATTGGCTACAGCTAATCACGTGGTACAGATGAGGCTGTGATTGGCCCTGTACCATGTGATTGTCCCACAACTAATCACATGGTACAGATAGAATTTCGATTGGCCCCGTCTGTACCATGTGATTTGGCCACAGCTAATCTCACAGGACAGATGGGGATGTGACCACATTGACCAATAAGTTAGCAACACAAAAAACACAATGGACGGAAACCATCCATTGTGTACAACTGTCATGTGATCTGCTTTGATTGGTCACAGCGATCACATGGTACCAGCAGCGCCGCGATACACTGATCGGTCATCGGCTGTGTCCAATTTTCCTTGCTGCTAACGGAAAATCGTACGAAAATTCTCTTTTGTTTTGGTTGCTTATCGTTTCTGATCATGAAAATCGCACACATTAAACAAAAAATTGCTCGTTCTGTTCCTGTATGGGAATTTTTGGCCCCTTTTTGGGAATTTTTGCACCGAAAATTCGGAATCGGCCGTCAAAGGTTCTGTCTCCACTATATTCATGAATTGTATGAAAATTCGTTGGATGAAGATAGTCGCTCGATTTTCTTCTAGTGTTGTCTGAGCCTTTAAAGTCATATGTCTGTGAACCCTTCACTTTGCCCCTTGGCCGGGCTTTTTTTTTTGGGGGGGGGGGTTGGAATGGCTCCTGGCTGATCCAGAACTTCCTCTGGGACCTCGCCCCTCCTTGCCGCGTTCGTCGGGCTCATGTGCCCATATAGTTCCCTGGTGGTGGGGTTGTCTGGATCACACCGCGGTGGGGGTCTTGCTTGCCTTTCTGGTTGCCACCTCCACCCATAACCAGGAACCATCCATGCCGGTGTTCAGACCTGGTCAGGGTCACCTTCTCGGAAGTCTGTGTAGCCGTGAGGTTGGGTCGGTCACATGTGTAGCCCCCCTCGCCGTCCCTCACCCCCCCCCCCCCCCTCCTGTTTGCATCTTTTAAGCCCCCTAAGAATGTGTGATGTCTGATCAGCCGCACATCTTCGGCTCTCTGGCCGGGGAGACGCTCTCGGCGTGTCGGCTCCCGGGGGGGGGGGGTTTTAATGAGGTGTGAGAACCGTCTGGCCGCCGTCTCTTTTGAAGAGAAAAATCGCACTTCATTTTCGTAACGCGTTCCAGCCGGACCCCGCGCAGAGCGCTCTGCCATTTTTTCCTAGTGCGGCCAAAAGTTGTCTGTGTGTAGCAGATGATTGGAAGCGAGAGTTCCCGATTGGATGCCACCGGCGATGGCTCAACCTTGTCTGCGATCCGCGGCCAACAGCCATTCACCAGGATTATCCAACGAGACCCATCGTGTCTCATAGAAATATGTTACGTGTTTGTACTTGTGGGAATGCCCCCGAAACCGATCCTTTTCGGTCAAGTACTCGCTGATACCAAGATTACCGATCCTTTGCGGTCAAGTACTCGCTGATACCAAGAGTACCGATCCTTTTTGGTCAAGTACTCGCTGATACCAAGAGTACCGATCCTTTTTGGGTCAAGTACTCGCTGATACCAAGAGTACCGATCCTTTTTGGTCAAGTACTCGCTGATACCAAGAGTACCGATCCTTTTTGGTCAAGTACTCGCTGATACCGAGCGTACCGATCCTTTGCGGTCAAGTACTCGCTGATACCGTGCGTACCGATCCTTTTGGGTCAAGTACTTGCTGATACCGAGCGCACCGATCCTTTTGGGTCAAGTACTCGCTGATACCGAGCGTACCGATCCTTTTGGGTCAAGTACTCGCTGATACCGAGCGTACCGATCCTTTTGGGTCAAGTACTCGCTGATACCGAGCGCACCGATCCTTTTGGGTCAAGTACTCGCTGATACCGAGCGTACCGATCCTTTTGGGTCAAGTACTCGCTGATACCGAGCGTACCGATCCTTTTGGGTCAAGTGCTTGCTGATACCGAGCGTACCGATCTTTTTGGGTCAAATACTTGCTGATACCGAGTGTACCGATCATTTTTGGTAAAGTACTCGCTGATACCGAGCGCACCGATCCTTTTGGGTCAAATACTTGCTAATACCGAGCGTACCGATCCTTTGCGGTCAAGTACTCGCTGATACCAAGAGTACCGATCCTTTGCGGTCAAGTACTTGCTGATACCGAGCGTACCGATCCTTTGCGGTCAAGTACTCGCTGATACCAAGATTACCGATCCTTTGCGGTCAAGTACTCGCTGATACCAAGAGTACCGATCCTTTTTGGTCAAGTACTCGCTGATACCGAGAGTACCGATCCTTTTGGGTCAAGTACTCGCTGATACCAAGAGTACCGATCCTTTTTGGGTCAAGTACTCGCTGATACCGAGCGTACCGATCCTTTGCGGTCAAGTACTCGCTGATACCAAGAGTACCGATCCTTTTTGGTCAAGTACTCGCTGATACCGAGAGTACCGATCCTTTTGGGTCAAGTACTCGCTGATACCAAGAGTACCGATCCTTTTTGGGTCAAGTACTCGCTGATTCCGAGCGTACCGATCCTTTGCGGTCAAGTACTCGCTGATACCGAGCGTACCGATCCTTTTGGGTCAAGTACTCGCTGATACCGAGCGTACCGATCCTTTTTGGTCAAGTACTCGCTGATACCGAGCGTACCGATCCTTTTGGGTCAAGTGCTTGCTGATACCGAGCGTACCGATCCTTTTGGGTCAAATACTTGCTGATACCGAGTGTACCGATCATTTTTGGTAAAGTACTCGCTGATACCGAGCGCACCGATCCTTTTGGGTCAAATACTTGCTAATACCGAGCGTACCGATCCTTTGCGGTCAAGTACTTGCTGATACCGAGCGTACCGATCCTTTTGGGTCAAATACTCGCTGATACCGAGTGTACCGATCCTTTGCGGTCAAGTACTCGCTGATACCGAGCGTACCGATCCTTTTGGGTCAAGTACTCGCTGATACCGAGCGCACCGATCCTTTTGGGTCAAGTACTCGCTGATACCGAGCGTACCGATCCTTTTGGGTCAAGTACTCGCTGATACCGAGCGTACCGATCCTTTGCGGTCAAGTACTTGCTGATACCGAGCGTACCGATCCTTTTGGGTCAAGTACTCGCTGATACCGAGCGCACCGATCCTTTTTGGTCAAGTACTCGCTGATACCGAGCGTACCGATCCTTTTTGGTCAAGTACTCGCTGATACCGAGCGTACCGATCTTTTTGGGTCAAATACTTGCTGATACCGAGTGTACCGATCATTTTTGGTAAAGTACTCGCTGATACCGAGCGCACCGATCCTTTTGGGTCAAATACTCGCTGATACCGAGTGTACCGATCCTTTGCGGTCAAGTACTCGCTGATACCGAGCGTACCGATCCTTTTGGGTCAAGTACTCGCTGATACCGAGCGCACCGATCCTTTTGGGTCAAGTACTCGCTGATACCGAGCGTACCGATCCTTTTGGGTCAAGTACTCGCTGATACCGAGCGCACCGATCCTTTTTGGTCAAGTACTCGCTGATACCGAGCGTACCGATCCTTTTTGGTCAAGTACTCGCTGATACCGAGCGTACCGATCCTTTTGGGTCAAGTGCTTGCTGATACCGAGCGTACCGATCTTTTTGGGTCAAATACTTGCTGATACCGAGTGTACCGATCATTTTTGGTAAAGTACTCGCTGATACCGAGCGCACCGATCCTTTTGGGTCAAATACTTGCTAATACCGAGCGTACCGATCCTTTGCGGTCAAGTACTCGCTGATACCAAGATTACCGATCCTTTGCGGTCAAGTACTCGCTGATACCAAGAGTACCGATCCTTTTTGGTCAAGTACTCGCTGATACCGAGAGTACCGATCCTTTTTGGTCAAGTACTCGCTGATACCGAGAGTACCGATCCTTTTGGGTCAAGTACTCGCTGATACCAAGAGTACCGATCCTTTTTGGGTCAAGTACTCGCTGATACCGAGCGTACCGATCCTTTGCGGTCAAGTACTCGCTGATACCGAGAGTACCGATCCTTTTTGGTCAAGTACTCGCTGATACCGAGAGTACCGATCCTTTTGGGTCAAGTACTCGCTGATACCAAGAGTACCGATCCTTTTTGGGTCAAGTACTCGCTGATACCGAGCGTACCGATCCTTTG
>CM056060.1:157660572-157719040 GCA_029574335.1 Rana kukunoris
GAGAGAGATATAGAGGGAGAGAGAGAGATATAGAGGGAGGGAGAGAGAGATAGAGAGGGAGATATATAGAGAGGGAGAGAGAGAGGGAGGGAGAGAGAGATATAGAGAGAGAGAGATATAGAGGGAGGGAGAGAGAGATATAGAGGGAGGGAGAGAGAGATATAGAGGGAGGGAGAGACAGATATAGAGGGAGGGAGGGAGAGGGAGATATAGAGGGAGGGAGAGACAGATATAGAGGGAGGGAGGGAGAGGGAGATATAGAGGGAGGGAGGGAGAGATAGAGAGGGAGAGGGAGATATAGAGAGAGGGAGAGAGGGAGGGAGAGAGAGATATAGAGGGAGGGAGAGAGAGATATAGAGGGAGGGAGAGACAGATATAGAGGGAGGGAGAGACAGATATAGAGGGAGGGAGGGAGAGGGAGATATAGAGGGAGGGAGAGAGAGATATAGAGGGAGGGAGGGAGAGATAGAGAGGGAGATATAGAGAGAGGGAGGGAGAGAGAGATATAGAGGGAGGGAGAGACAGATATAGAGGGAGGGAGAGACAGATATAGAGGGAGGGAGAGAGAGATAGAGAGGGAGAGGGAGATATAGAGAGAGGGAGGGAGAGAGAGATATAGAGGGAGGGAGAGACAGATATAGAGGGAGGGAGGGAGAGGGAGATATAGAGGGAGAGAGAGATATAGAGGGAGAGAGATATAGAGGGAGGGAGAGGGAGAGAGAGATATAGAGGGAGAGAGAGATATAGAGAGAGAGAGATATAGAGGGAGGGAGAGGGAGAGAGAGATATAGAGGGAGGGAGAGAGAGATATAGAGGGAGGGAGAGACAGATATAGAGGGAGGGAGAGACAGATATAGAGGGAGGGAGAGAGAGATAGAGAGGGAGAGGGAGATATAGAGAGAGGGAGGGAGAGAGAGATATAGAGGGAGGGAGAGACAGATATAGAGGGAGGGAGAGACAGATATAGAGGGAGGGAGGGAGAGGGAGATATAGAGGGAGGGAGAGAGAGATATAGAGGGAGGGAGGGAGAGATAGAGAGGGAGATATAGAGAGAGGGAGAGAGGGAGGGAGAGAGAGATATAGAGGGAGGGAGAGACAGATATAGAGGGAGGGAGAGACAGATATAGAGGGAGGGAGAGAGAGATAGAGAGGGAGAGGGAGATATAGAGAGAGGGAGGGAGAGAGAGATATAGAGGGAGGGAGAGACAGATATAGAGGGAGGGAGGGAGAGGGAGATATAGAGGGAGAGAGAGATATAGAGGGAGAGAGATATAGAGGGAGGGAGAGGGAGAGAGAGATATAGAGAGAGAGAGATATAGAGGGAGGGAGAGGGAGAGAGAGATATAGAGGGAGGGAGAGGGAGAGAGAGATATAGAGGGAGGGAGAGGGATATATGTATATATGAGAGAGAGGAGCAACGTCAACTCCTCTCTTGCTCTGTTCCCTACAGCCATTGCCTGCTGGTCATAGTGCTGTGACTTTTTTTTGGACTCTTCCTTTCTGTCCTCATCAGTTTCTTAGATTGCTTTGGTTCTTACACCTAACTCCCCTCAACCTAGCCTCCTAGTGCTGCCCCCCTCAACCTAGCCTCCTAGTGCTGCCCCCCTCAACCTAGCCTACTAGTGCTGCCCCCCTCAACCTAGCCTCCTAGTGCTGCCCCCCTCAACCTAGCCTCCTACTGCTGCCCCCCTCAACCTAGCCTCCTACTGCTGCCCTCCCTCGACCTAGCCTCCTAGTGCTGCCCCCCCTCGACCTAGCCTCCTAGTGCTGCCCCTCCTTGACCTAGCCTAGTGCTGCCCCCCTCGACCTAGCCTCCTAGTGCTGCCTCCCCTCGACCTAGCCTCCTAGTGCTGCCCCCCCCCCCCTCGACCTAGCCTCCTAGTGCTGCCCCCCCCCTTGACCTAGCCTCCTAGTGCTGTCCCCCCCCCTCGACCTAGCCCCCTAGTGCTGTCCCCCCCCTCGACCTAGCCTCCTAGTGCTGCCCCCCTCGACCTAGCCTCCTAGTGCTGCCCCCCTCGACCTAGCCTCCTAGTGCTGCCCCCCCTAAACCTAGTCTCCTAGTGCTGCCCCCCTCGACCTAGCCTTCTAGTGCTGCCCCCCTCGACCTGGCCTCCTAATGCTGCCCCCCCTCGACCTAGCCTCCTAATGCTGCCCCCCCTCGACCTAGCCTCCTAATGCTGCCCCCCCTCGACCTAGCCTCCTAGTGCTGCCCCCCCCCCCCTCGACCTAGCCTCCTAGTGCTGTCCCCCCCCCCTCGACCTAGCCTCCTAGTGCTGTCCCCCCCCCTCGACCTAGCCTCCTAGTGCTACCCCCCCTCGACCTAGCCTTCTAGTGCTGCCCCCCCTCGACCTAGCCTTCTAGTGCTGCCCCCCTCGACCTAGCCTTCTAGTGCTGCCCCCCCTTTGACCTAGCCTCCTAGTGCTGCCCCCCCCCTTCGACCTAGCCTCCTAGTGCTGCCCCCCCTCGACCTAGCCTCCTAGTGCTGCCCCCCCTCGACCTAGCCTCCTAGTGCTGCCCCCCCCTCGACCTAGCCTCCTAGTGCTGCCCCCCCTCGACCTAGCCTCCTAGTGCTGCCTATCTACCATGGATTAGGAGGGGACCACGCTTGACTAGGAAGGGACTTCTGCTGTCATGGAGCACCCTTGTGATCCCGGTTGTTCTTCTTTCTTAGCGGTGAATCCGGTGCAGGGAAGACGGAGAATACCAAGAAGGTTATCCAGTATCTGGCACACGTTGCCTCATCACACAAAGGGAAGAAGGACCACGCCATTCCCGTAAGTTATTGTTTGGGGGGGGGGGGGGGAGCCTGACTTACCTTCTATCCACCCTTGTGTCTGTACAGCCGCTGTATTTTCAGCTGAGCTTCTGGCAGTGTCGTGTTTCAGGGAACTAAGCCTTCCTGTAAGATTCTGGGAACTTCACCTAATCAGATTTACAGATACACATGTGGCGAGTTTAACAGCCCTCAAGAACCCCCGTTTCAAGGCATAGACCCCCATCTGTCTAAGCGGGCGGAGTCTACCTCAGGGTGTCCCACCTTCTCAGTAAGACAGCCAAAAGGAAACTCCGCCCTCTTTCCAGCTTGCGGACATAGCGAGGTCTACAGCATGGGCTGCCATATCATACATTTTTTATAGACCGTAATATTTTTGTATTAAAAGTACAGATAGTTTTGTTTAATGTGCTTTTTGTATAATTTTTATTTTCTTAATGTTTGCATATAAAAATTTAAAAAAAAAAGATCTAATTTAGAAATAAAAAAAAGTAGAGATAAAAGGACCTGTCTAAAGAGAACCTGTCTTTTTTATTATTATTATTATTAATAAGACTTCATGCAGTTTGTTATTAGAATGGCTGGTGAGGTTTTTACATCCCCCCCCCTAAGAGGGGAACATTGAAAATGTTTGTTTAATAATTGCAAAGAAAATAATGTGGGGGGACCGGCGCCAATCTGGGCCGTCCTAAAAGAAATTGCTGAAACCCAATTCTAACTTATCTTTCATATTCTGACTTTCAAACTTGGATATCTCAACTTTAGCCTAAAAATCTTGGCCCAGATTCGCAGAGCGATTACGCCGTGTAACTGGTGTTAGACAGGCGTAATTTCAAATTTTGCGCGCCGTATCACTAGTTTGAATCCTCAAACCATGATACGGCGGCTTCGGGCTTCGATCCGAGAGGCTTACGTCTTCGTAAGCCTTCGGATCTACGCTGCGATATTTTTGCGGCCGCTGGGAGGAGTCCGCGTCGTTTTCAGCGTCGGGATATGCGAATGACTTTTTACGGCGATCCACAAAGATACGAGCGGTCTTCGCAATCGCTTACGTCATTTTTTTGCTACGTACTGTTAGACCAGCTATTTGCTGGTCTAACGGTGCGTAGCCCACGTTAAGTATGGCCGTCGTTCCCGCGTCGAATTTCATTTTTTTTTATTTTTTTACGTAACTCGTTCGGGAATAGGAATGTCCGTAAACGACGCTACTCAAACAACAAATGACGTAACGACGTGATTTCGCGCAATGCACGGCGGGAAATTTCTGAACGGAGCATGCGCAGTTCGATCGCTGCGGGAACGCGCCTAATTTAAATGCTTCACGCCCCCTACTCGCGTAGATGGCTTGCGCCGGGAGAAATACACTACGCCGCCGTAGTTTACTGGACAAAATCTACCGGGATTCCACGTAGAGCCAGGTAAAATACGGCGGCGTAGAGTATTTCTGATACTCTACGCCAGGGATCCTCAAACTACGGCCCTCCAGCTGTTGTGGAACTACACTTCCAATGAGGCATTGTAAAACTCTGACATTCTCAGACATGACTAGGCATGATGGGAATTGTATTTCCTGAACAACTGGAGGGCCGTAGTTTGAAGACCCCTGCTCTACGCGAATCTAATTGTATGTGAATCTGGGCCCTTGACTTTTAAAATCAGGATTTTGATGGTTAATCTTAAAAAAAAACTTGGTTAATAATCCTAGAATTCATTTTTAATTATATTTTAGCGAGAATTCTGAGTTTTACTCTCACATCTCCAGCTTTAAGACTCTTAAGTTTTGACGTTTAACAGAATTCTTAATTTAGTTCTTAATTTAGTTTTTAATTTAAGCTTAAAATTCTGACCTTAAAACTCAGAATTCGGAATCTAAATATTCTGAATTCTGGTGAAACTCTAAATTTTGACATTGAAAATCTAAATTATGACTGAAACCCTGGACCCTTGACTTTGCAACGCCTGGTCCCTTGACTTTGCAACGCCTGGTCCCTTGACTTTGCAACGCCTGGTCCCTTGACTTTGCAACGCCTGGTCCCTTGACTTTGGAAGCCCTGGTCCCTTGACTTTGCAACGCCTGGTCCCTTGACTTTGCAACGCCTGGTCCCTTGACTTTGCAACGCCTGGTCCCTTGACTTTGGAAGCCCTGGTCCCTTGACTTTGGAAGCCCTGGTCCCTTGACTTTGGAAGCCCTGGTCCCTTGACTTTGGAAGCCCTGGTCCCTTGACTTTGGAAGCCCTGGTCCCTTGACTTTGGAAGCCCTGGTCCCTTGACTTTGGAAGCCCTGGTCCCTTGACTTTGGAAGCCCTGGTCCCTTGACTTTGCAACGCCTGGTCCCTTGACTTTGCAACGCCTTGTCTTTGGAAGCCCTGGTCCCTTGACTTTGCAACGCCTGGTCCCTTGACTTTGCAACGCCTGGTCCCTTGACTTTGGAAGCCCTGGTCCCTTGACTTTGGAAGCCCTGGTCCCTTGACTTTGGAAGCCCTGGTCCCTTGACTTTGGAAGCCCTGGTCCCTTGACTTTGGAAGCCCTGGTCCCTTGACTTTGGAAGCCCTGGTCCCTTGACTTTGGAAGCCCTGGTCCCTTGACTTTGCAACGCCTGGTCCCTTGACTTTGCAACGCCTGGTCCCTTGACTTTGCAACGCCTGGTCCCTTGACTTTGCAACGCCTGGTCCCTTGTCTTTGGAAGCCCTGGTCCCTTGACTTTGCAACGCCTGGTCCCTTGACTTTGGAAGCCCTGGTCCCTTGACTTTGGAAGCCCTGGTCCCTTGTCTTTGGAAGCCCTGGTCCCTTGTCTTTGGAAGCCCTGGTCCCTTGACTTTGGAAGCCCTGGTCCCTTGACTTTGGAAGCCCTGGTCCCTTGACTTTGGAAGCCCTGGTCCCTTGACTTTGGAAGCCCTGGTCCCTTGACTTTGGAAGCCCTGGTCCCTTGACTTTGGAAGCCCTGGTCCCTTGACTTTGGAAGCCCTGGTCCCTTGACTTTGGAAGCCCTGGTCCCTTGACTTTGGAAGCCCTGGACCCTTGACTTTGCAACGCCTGGTCCCTTGACTTTGCAACGCCTGGTCCCTTGACTTTGCAACGCCTGGTCCCTTGACTTTGGAAGCCCTGGTCCCTTGACTTTGGAAGCCCTGGTCCCTTGACTTTGCAACGCCTGGTCCCTTGACTTTGCAACGCCTGGTCCCTTGACTTTGGAAGCCCTGGTCCCTTGACTTTGCAACGCCTGGTCCCTTGACTTTGCAACGCCTGGTCCCTTGTCTTTGGAAGCCCTGGTCCCTTGACTTTGCATCGCCTTGTCTTTGGAAGCCCTGGTCCCTTGACTTTGCAACGCCTGGTCCCTTGACTTTGCAACGCCTGGTCCCTTGACTTTGGAAGCCCTGGTCCCTTGACTTTGGAAGCCCTGGTCCCTTGACTTTGGAAGCCCTGGTCCCTTGACTTTGGAAGCCCTGGTCCCTTGACTTTGGAAGCCCTGGTCCCTTGACTTTGGAAGCCCTGGTCCCTTGACTTTGGAAGCCCTGGTCCCTTGACTTTGGAAGCCCTGGTCCCTTGACTTTGGAAGCCCTGGTCCCTTGACTTTGCAACGCCTGGTCCCTTGACTTTGCAACGCCTGGTCCCTTGACTTTGCAACGCCTGGTCCCTTGACTTTGCAACGCCTGGTCCCTTGACTTTGCAACGCCTGGTCCCTTGACTTTGGAAGCCCTGGTCCCTTGACTTTGGAAGCCCTGGTCCCTTGACTTTGGAAGCCCTGGTCCCTTGACTTTGGAAGCCCTGGTCCCTTGACTTTGGAAGCCCTGGTCCCTTGACTTTGGAAGCCCTGGTCCCTTGACTTTGGAAGCCCTGGTCCCTTGACTTTGGAAGCCCTGGACCCTTGACTTTGCAACGCCTGGTCCCTTGACTTTGGAAGCCCTGGTCCCTTGACTTTGGAACCCCTTGACCTGGGATATGCAATTAGCGGACCTCCAGCTGTTGCAGAACTAAAAGTCCCATGAGGCATAGCAAGACTCTGACAGCCACAAGCATGACACCCAGAGGCAGAGGCATGATGGGACTTTTTGCAACAGCTGGAGGTCCGCTAATTGCATATCCTTGCCCTAGACTCGTGACCTTGCAACCCCTAGACTCCTGACCTTACAACCCTGGAAGCCTTGACCTTGGAAAGCCTTGACCTTGGGAACCCTGGACCCTCAAAATTATTTTCATTATGTCTGATTTCTGAGATGACGTCCGAATTTTGACTTTTATTCTCAGATTTAATTTTTTAACCAGAATACTGGCTTAACAAATTGTTGTTTTTCGGATGACCCCACAGCCATTCAATAACCGCCAACTGCTTGATTATTCCCACCTCTGGGTGTGAAACCGATCCAGTCACAATTGGGCTTGTACACAACGCGGTCTGTCCCCAAGCTTCTGAGTCTGCACAACAGTATCATTCTAGTGTTGTTATGTGCATTCCGGAGCTGGGAGGCCGAGGATCAGCCGACAGCAATAAGTCTTCTCACCGGTGCTCAATACCCGGGCTCAGTCCAGGTGAGGCCAACCTAAGAGTGATCTATAAAAAAAAAATCATCACAAGGCTGTATGGCGATAATTATTGAATATTCTGATTCCTGTAAAGTCCCAATCAGGACTGGCTCTCTGTTTCTAATTTCCAGCATGTTGTGAATTTAATGAGTGGTTGAAACTAATTTTGTGACATTAACGTCTCCCCCACTAACGAACCTCTTCATTTGTTTACTGCAACAGACGGAGTCCCCCAAACCCATCAAACATCAGGCAAGTGGATTTCCTCCGTACTCCCCTCTGCTCTTCCTTATCTTTGTATGATAAAGGTGTGCCCCTCGGTCTGCACACCCCTCCCCCCCCCAGCGCGGTCCGCCGCTTACTCACGTCTAAATTGTCCCTGTTATAGGACACCCCGCCACAGATCTTTGTGAAGGGACAGGCTGCGTACCAGCATTGGGAAACAATATGGCTGCCCTGGCTGTGCAGACCGATTGGTCCCGTCCTGACGACTCCTTCTGTTCTGTAATGAAGTTCTCACTATTTTAAGGTCGTCATTTATAGTTGTCTCAATTTAATGTTAGACGTCCCGTCCCTGAAAACATTCCTTTCTAAATATTAACCTCAAATTGTTCTAATGTCATCCGAAGCATGAGAACCGTCCACAAACCCCGCCCCCACGACAGTCACATTATATTACAAACGTTTTACATTTTTTGAATTCATGAGGAAAAGTGACAATTTTGTGGGTGTGCTGGAAGCGCAACTATGCTGATAATTCAGAGCATCTACGAAAAAAGGGAATATATATAATGTTTTTATTATTATTTTATATATTTATTCTCATATATAATAAATATATATTTTTGTTATATATGAGAATATATATATATATATATATATATATATATAAATACAATCATAAATATATAAAATAATACATATTTTTTATATATATATATATATATATATATATATATATATATATATATATAATTCTTATGTATTTTTTATATATATATATATATATATATATATATATATATTCTCATGTATAATATATATATATATATATATATATATATATATATATATATATAATATATATATATATATATATATATATATATATATAATGTATTTTTATTGTATATGAGAATAAATATCTAAAATAGTAATAAAAAAAAATATATAAATATAATTTTTATATATATATATATATATATATATTAATTAATGTCATGCTGTTTTTGCACAGCGTTTATTTTTTAATTTATTTTTTCAAATACAAATTTTTTGGGGGGGGGAAACTACACTTTAATGAATCTATAAATAAAAATATTACCAATTAAACAGAATCGTGATCTTTATTCTAAACAAAAAGAAATAAAAAAATTATGATTCTCATTTTGTCTAGAATCGTGCAGCTCTACCCCGTAGTGACAGTTCTCGGGGTCTCCAGAGTTCGCGTTTGGCGCCATTTGGTTGGGAAATATTAATATGTATAAAAAAATCTGGAAATGTAGTGCGTTGCCTGTGGCGACCACATTCTCCATTCTTCTAGAATCATAAATTTTAGGGTTGTCCCGATACCACTTTTTTAGGACCGAGTACAAGTACCGATACTTTTTTTCATGTACTCGCCGATACCGAATACCGATACTTTTTTCCATGTACTCGCCGATACCGAATACCGATACTTTTTTTAAATGTCATGTGACAGTTTTCAAACCACAATACAGACTAAGGATATTTTCTTTAGAATTATGAAGAACTCTAACTCAAGACATTATAAAATAATTTAAATGAGTAAAAATGAATAAAACATTTTTATTTGCTTGTCACGCAGTAGTAAAAAACTCAAAGAATTTTCACAGAACATGTTGATAAATACAAAAAAAGTATTCTATTTAGGCATCGGGAGCATTTGTGCGAGTACAAGTACTCCCAGAAATACTCGGTATCGGTCCCGATACTAGTATCGGTATCTGGACAACCCTAATAAATTTGATTTAATTTGCGTTTCCGTGCTTGCGTTACGCATGCGCATTGCAAGGCACCTATGGGTTACATATCCTATCTCTATCCTGGGACAAGGCCTGTGATTGTTGTGTAGTGATCGGCTGCTACATTGTTTCCATGTTCAGTATAAATGTACATCTAATATTATATATATATATATAAAGTGTTCTAGAGATTTTATGGGCAGCTTTGCTCCACGTTTAACCTGACCCATATTTTGTGTTTTTTACTTTTTGGTAACATCTGCCTTGGTGTACCCCCCTCCATATTGGGGGGTCATACGGCAGACAGTAACCCCCCCCCCAGAGCTGTCTGTATTCCTGTGTTAAATTTTGGTGCCTGCATTAATCCACATCCATTAATATATTTTTTTTTTCTCACTGTCATTTTTGGTAACTACAGAGTGGATCCTTGTTGTATGTGAGTAGCCTGAAGCAGCACCCCCACTTTTTACCCCAACCTCACTCCTCACCCCCACTTTTTACCCCAACCTCACTCCTCACCCCCACTTTTTACCCCACCCCCACTTCTTACCCCCACTTTTTACCCCAACCTCACTCTTCACCCCTACTTCTCACCCACTCCCACTTCTCACCCACCCCCACTTTTTACCCCCAACCTCACTCTTCACCCCCACTCCTCACCCCTACTTCTCACCCCACCCCTACTCCTCACCCCACCCCTACTTCTCTCCTCACCCCACACTCAATTGTAATTTTCTCTCCTGCTGTCCCCCCCCCCCCCACAACTTCTCTGTATGCTCCAATCATCAACTCTTTCTCTCACCCGCTTTATGGGGCGCACTGCATGACACTCGCTTCTCCTTCCTGTCTACCGCCATCTGGCACCTTCTTCTGTAATTAAACCCTCTTCATGATTCTCTTTATGACTACAAGGATGTTCTACAAGTGAGATACCATCAACCAACCAACCAACCTACCCACCCACCCACCCACAAGGGGGCGCCTCTTAAAGTGGCTCTTTCATAAGAGAAGTATGGGGGGCTGGCATTAGACATGTGCAGTTCGTTTTGTTTCAAATTAGTTTAATGATTTTTGACAAATTTTGTTGATTTGGAAACATCTGACTTCAATGAAAACTCATTTAACTGATTTTTTAATTCGGAAACCCGAACATTCAAAAATCAGAAATAACCAACTATAAAATGATAGGTATTGGAATTTCCTTTCAAGTTTGGCTGTTAGTGAAGGGAACAAATACTAATTGTAGGAAATAATGAAATGTTGTATCTAAATGAATGGAACGGAATGAATTAATAATAAAAAAAAAAAAGTATTACTATTTTCGTTCCATTTGTTTAGATACAGCATTCGTTATTTTGGATAATTCGTAACTTGGGATAAATTTGTTACGTTCACCAACAGCCGAATTTAAAAGGAAATTCCAATACCTATCATTTAATAGTTCTTATTAGTTATTCTTTAGAATTTTCGGATTTTCTATGTAAATTCCAAAATGATAAAGAAAATTTGAAAAAAAAAAATCTAATAACGTAACAAATTAATAAAAAAGAATAATAATATCAAAAGGTTTTCATTATTATTAATTAGTTCCGTTCCATTTGTTTAGATGCAGCAATCGTTATTTCAGAGAATTCGTAACTTCAGATAAATTTGTTATGTTCATCTGAAATAAGGAATGCCGCATCTAAACAAATGGAACGGAACTTATTAATAATAAAAAGCATTTGATATCATTATTCTTTATTATTAATTTGTTACATTATTCAAATTTTTTTCAGATTTTCTTTATCATTTTCGAATTTACGAAGAAAATTCGAAAGAACGAAAATCCGAAAATTCTAAAGAATTACTAAATAACAACTATTAAATGATAGGTTTTGGAATTTCCTTTCAATATCGGCTGTTGGTGAACGTAACGAATTTATCCCAAGTTTACGAATTATCCAAAACCTAATGGATTTTTAAATTTGGAAACCCGAACATTCAAAAATCAGAAATAATAACGAACTATTAAATTATAAGTATTAGAATTTCCTTTTCAAGTTTGGCTGTTGGTGAACGTAACGAATACAAATTTATCCGAAGTTACGAATTATATGAAATAACGAACGTTGCATCTAAATGAATGGAACGGAGTGAATTAATAATAAATAAGTAAAAAGTATTACTATTTTCATTCCATTTGTTTACATACAGCATTCGTTATTTTGGATAATTCGTAACTTGGGATAAATTCGTTACATTTCACCAACAGCCGAATTTGAAAGGAAATTCCAATACCTGTCATTTAATAGTTGTTATTCGTTATTCTTTAGGATTTTCGTTCTTTCGAATTTTCTTTGTGAATTCGAAAATGATAAAGAAAATCTGACCAAAAATTTGAATAATGTAACAAATTAATAATAAAGAATAATAATTAGACATGTGCAGACTGGAATATTTTGTTTCGTTTTCGTTTGGAAAATAAATTTATTTAGTTACTCCCGAAAATCGTTTTGACTTATGTCGTTTCCGTCGGGAAAGTTTTCGTCCGAAAACGACAATTTTCGATGCTTTGTCGAATTTTCGTCGTTCAATTTCGACCTTATTCACTGTATTTTCGATGCTTTGTCGAATCGAACGAAAATAAAGCATTTTTTATGTCGGGTCTTTCGGGTTTTCGTTTCTTGCACTTTCGTTTTCGTTCGATAAAACGATAACGAAAATACCCGATTTTCGGACGAAAATGCATTCTAACGAAAACGAATGCACATGTCTAATGATATCAAAAGCATTTTATTATTAATTAGTTGCGTTCCATTTGTTTAGATGCGGCATTCCTTATTTCAGATGAACGTAACGGATTTATCTGAAGTTACGAATTCTCTGAAATAACGATTGCTGCATCTAAACAAATGGAGCGGAACTAATTAATAATAATAATGAAAAGCTTTTGATATTATTCTTTATTATTAATTTGTTACGTTATTAGAATTTTTTTCAAATTTTCTTTATCATTTTCGAAAATTTACATAGAAAATCCGAAAATTCTAAAGAATAACTAATAACTATTAAATGATCGGTATTGGAATTTCCTTTCAAATTCTGCTAATTCGTAACTTCGGATTCGTTACATTCACTAACAGCAGAATTTGAAAGGAAATTCCAAAATATATATATAAAAAAGAGGGGTTTGCCATCCGGGGCCCCTTACAAAAAAATAAATTAATCGGGAAAAAAAGGTGATTGCCATTCGGGCCCTCTTACAGGTGTACTGCCTGTACCCCCCCTGATGGCGGCCGTGACCCCACCCATTGTACATACATTGGTCCAGCTTGGCGCGATGTACAGTGTCTTACAAAAGTAGATACACCCCTCGGTCACATTTTTGTAAATATTTTATTACATTTTTTTCATGTGGCAACACTGAAGAAATTACACTTTGCTACAATGTCAACTTCCAGTGACCAGTATGAGAGAGTGAGAGCGATAACACCACATTTATCACACCTGCTCCCCATTCACACCTGAGACCTTGTAACACTAACGAGTCACATGACAGCGGGGAGGGAAAATGGCTAATTGGGACCCAATTTGGGGGTGTCCTGACTTTTGTTGCCAGCGGTTTAGACATTAATGGCTGTGTGTTGAGTTATTTGTTATACAAGCTGCACACTCACCACACAACATTGTAGATACAAAGTATCATTTCTTCAGTGTTGTCACATGAAAATATTTACACAAAGGTGAGGGGTGTACTTACTTTTGTATCCATATCTGATATCCAGAGGGACGCTGAGGATGCTGAAAATCGCTATCGAATGGGTTTTGTGTGAGTGGCTCCACCTTCTTGTACATTGACCTGGGGGGGGAGCCGCCTCGCTAGTGCCCATTGGGTGCAGCCTTGCTAGTGCCCATTGGGTGCAGCCTCGCTAGTGCTGGTGCTAGTGCCCATTGGGTGCAGCCTCGCTAGTGCTGGTGCTAGTGCCCATTGGGTGCAGCCTCGCTAGTGCCCATTGGGTGCAGCCTCGCTAGTGCCCATTGGGTGCAGCCTCGCTAAGTGCCCATTGGGTGCAGCCTCGCTAGTGCTGGTGCTAGTGCCCATTGGGTGCAGCCTCGCTAGTGCCCATTGGGTGCAGCCTCGCTAGTGCCCATTGGCGCAGCCTCGCTAGTGCCCATTGGGTGCAGCCTCGCTCGTGGCCCATTGGCGCAAGCCTCGCTCGTGGCCCATTGGCGCAAGCCTCGCTCGTGGCCCATTGGCGCAAGCCTCGCTCGTGGCCCATTGGCGCAAGCCTCGCTCGTGGCCCATTGGCGCAAGCCTCGCTCGTGGCCCATTGGCGCAAGCCTGGCTCGTGGCCCATTGGCGCAGCCTCGCTCGTGGCCCATTGGCGCAAGCCTCGCTCGTGGCCCATTGGCGCAAGCCTCGCTCGTGGCCCATTGGCGCAAGCCTCGCTCGTGGCCCATTGGCGCAGCCTGGCTCGTGGCCCATTGGCGCAAGCCTCGCTCGTGGCCCATTGGCGCAAGCCTCGCTCGTGGCCCATTGGCGCAAGCCTCGCTCGTGGCCCATTGGCGCAAGCCTCGCTCGTGGCCCATTGGCGCAAGCCTCGCTCGTGGCCCATTGGCGCAAGCCTCGCTCATTGCCCATTGGCGCAAGCCTCGCTCGTGGCCCATTGGCGCAAGCCTCGCTCGTGGCCCATTGGCGCAGCCTGGCTCGTGGCCCATTGGCGCAAGCCTCGCTCGTGGCCCATTGGCGCAAGCCTCGCTCGTGGCCCATTGGCGCAAGCCTCGCTCGTGGCCCATTGGCGCAAGCCTCGCTCGTGGCCCATTGGCGCAAGCCTCGCTCGTGGCCCATTGGCGCAAGCCTCGCTCGTGGCCCATTGGCGCAAGCCTCGCTCGTGCCCATTGGGCACAGCCTCGCTCGTGGTCATTGGCGCAGCCTCGCTAGTGCCCATTGGGCACAGCCTCGCTCGTGGCCCATTGGCGCAGCCTCGCTCGCGTATTGGAAATTGTCCACTTCCACAGAGGTTCCTCAGGTATGAGAAATCTACACTTATTTTGTGCCACTCTCTAAGTATACAATTAAGCCCACACAAGGTCTGCTTTAATAGGCCAGCACAAAGGGCAGTGGCATGCGAAAGCCAGCCAATCGGAGGGTTTTGGTTGGTCAGGGTCACACAAGCTTGCTGTTTATTCCCCATAACATGGAATAATAGAGGTTGCAGTCCCCCCACACCTGACGGGTTTCGTCCCTTCAAGGAATCGTATATTAACGTGTCCCTATTTTTCTTTCAAGATATTTATTGATATTTCAAGATATTTCTTTCAAGATATTTATAGAAGCGTGCGGTGAGCAGCTTTTTTTTTTTCATGCCGTCCTGCGGGGGTTGTTCCAGAACCGTGCGTGGGAGGCCAGAAAAGGACTCCCAATTCCCGTTGCTCACCTGCCACCCCATTGTCTCATACAAAGGCTTTATTCCCGAGGTAGAGGTGGTCTGACAAGGGTGGGGGAGGGGAGGATGTGTACAAAGGAGTTATTTATTGTTACATAGAAACATTTACACCAACGTGCCGCGCTTTGTTCAGCCGTGAATAGGAGATCCCAGGATTCCATGAAAAGGGCCGTCATCCTATATTTCTCCTATCGCCTTCCAGGACGGCACACCCGAGTACAAACCCCCCTTGGAAAGGGGGGAGAGAAGGGGGTGAGGGGTCCTGGCGGGGTCTGTACTCGGGTGTGCCGTCCTGGAAGGTTCGTAGAAATACCATTACCGGTAAGTCCAACGTAGGTTTTCTCCTATCACCTTCCAGGATGGCAGGCCTACTTCTGGCTTGGCCCCGGGATCTCAAACCCCTCAGAAGGGGGTGAGGGGTCCTGGCCTCCAGGGGGTCTGAGATCCCAGGGCCAAGCAAGAAGTAGGCCTGCCGTCCTGGAAGGTTCGTAGAAATACCATTACCGGTAAGTCCAACGTAGGTTTTCTCCTATCACCTTCCAGGATGGCAGGCCTACTTCTGGCTTGGCCCCGGGATCTCAAACCCCTCAGAAGGGGGTGAGGGGTCCTGGCCTCCAGGGGGTCTGAGATCCCAGGGCCAAGCAAGAAGTAGGCCTGCCGTCCTGGAAGGTTCGTAGAAATACCATTACCGGTAAGTCCAACGTAGGTTTTCTCCTATTACCTTCCAGGGCGGGAGGCCTACTTCTTGCTTGGCCCTGGGATCTCAGACCCCTGGAAGCCAGGACCTCTCACCCCGGTTCTCTCCGAGTTTGTACTCAGGTGTGCCATCCTGGAAGGTTCGTAGAAATACCTTTATGAGAAAATCTACGTTGGACTTACCGGTAACGGTATTTCTACGAACCTTCCAGGACGGCACACCCGAGTACAAACCCCCCTTTGGAAAGGGAGGAGAGAAGGGGGTGAGGGGTCCTGGCCTCCAGGGGGTCTGAGATCCCAGGGCCAAGCAAGAAGTAGGCCTGCCGTCCTGGAAGGTTCGTAGAAATACCATTACCGGTAAGTCCAACGTAGGTTTTCTCCTATTACCTTCCAGGCGGGAGGCCTACTTCTTGCTTGGCCCTGGGATCTCAGACCCCTGGAAGCCAGGACCTCTCACCCCGGTTCTCTCCGAGTTTGTACTCAGGTGTGCCATCCTGGAAGGTTCGTAGAAATACCTTTATGAGAAAATCTACGTTGGACTTACCGGTAACGGTATTTCTACGAACCTTCCAGGACGGCACACCCGAGTACAAACCCCCCTTTGGAAAGGGAGGAGAGAAGGGGGTGAGGGGTCCTGGCTTCCAGGGGGTCTGAGATCCTGGGGCCAAGCCAGAAGTAGGCCTGTCGTCCTGGAAGGTGATAGGAGAAAAACCTACGTTGGACTTACCGGGAACAGTATTTCTACGAACCTTCCAGGATGGCACACCGAGTACAAACCCCCCTTGGAGAGGGAGGAGAGAAGGGGGTGAGGGGTCCTGGCTTCCAGGGGGTCTGCGATCCCAGGGCCAAGCAAGAAGTAGGCCTGCCGTCCTCGAAGGTGATAGGAGAAAAACCTACGTTGGACTTACCAGTAACAGTATTTCTACGAACCTTCCTGGATGGCACACCGAGTACAAACCCCCCTTGGAGAGGGAGGAGAGAAGGGGGTGAGGGGTCCTGGCTTCCAGGGGTCTGAGATCCCAGGGCCAAGCAAGAAGTAGCCTGTCGTCCTGGAAGGTGATAGGAGAAAAACCTACATTGGACTTACCGGTAACAGTATTTTTACGAACCTTCCAGGATGGCACACCGAGTAAACAAACCCCCCCTTGGAGAGGGAGGAGAGAAGGGGGTGAGGGGTCCTGGCTTCCAGGGGGTCTGAGATCCCAGGACCAAGCAAGAAGTAGGCCTGCCGTCCTGGAAGGTTGGTAGAAATAGCGGTAAGTCAACGTAGGTTTTCTCCTATCACCTTCCAGGACGGAAGGCCTACTTCTTGCTTGGCTCTGGGATCTCAGACCCCTGGAAGCCAGGACCCCTCACCCCCTTCTCTCCTCCCTCTACAAGGGGGGTTTGTACTCAGGTGTGCCGTCCTGGAAGGTTTGTAGAAATACCGTTACCGGTAAGTCCAACCTAGGTTTTTTTTTTTATCATGGTGGGAGGTCCCCGATTTTCATGAAGGGTAAATTGGTAATTTGCCTACATATTATATTCGCCCGTTGGGTGAATGTTGGCGTGGATGTCCTTCGGGTGATTGAATGCGCAGTGATGTCCTATTATCGGTGAACACACTCCAAAGCCCCTGGGTAATCTCCCAACCCCCCCCCCCCAACACACAAACCATTTTATCCGAAATCCCGGATTTTCTGCCCTTCTCATCGACGGTTATTTGTTATTTTTATTTCGCAGGGCGAGTTGGAACGTCAGCTGCTTCAAGCCAACCCCATCCTGGAATCTTTTGGAAATGCCAAAACCGTGAAGAACGACAACTCTTCCCGCTTTGTGAGTGTGGAGAACCCCCCCCCAGTGCATTGAATAAGGGCTTTCATGTAGAATTTGCCATTTGGGTTCCGCTATGCAGCACAATTGAGGAGTGGTCCAATTCATATCCTTAGACCCCTTTCACGTGGGGCGGAGTCAGGGAATCTGTCTGCTGAGCAGGAGGAAGGCTTGTCCATGTCTTCTTCTCCGCTTATGCAGAGCAAGACACGGCCTGCTCTCCTCTATGGGCGTTCGGATGGAAATGGACCCGACTGCCAACCGATCCGATCCGCCAGAAGGATTGGGGAACGGATCCTCCATCTCTGTTTTTTTGGTGGATCAGATATCGGTGGATGTCCATTGACACCCCCCCACCGTTCCATAGAGGGCAATGGATGGTCCTATCCTTGTCCGTACATGGGGTTTCCCTGATGAAGGGGATGTAAACCCCCGAAACATGTTGTATTTGAACCTTTACATTGCCTGTCATAAATATACCCATACTGTACATAACCAATTATTGCAGCATACCCCTGCCTGCACTTAGACCTATCCCTGTCAATACAGGTGGTTGCCCTGATGAAGTGGATGTGAACACCCGAAACCCGTATTTTTACCTTTACATTGATTTTAATAAATACACCCTTATTGTACGTATTCAATTATTGCAGCATTCCTTGGGCATACCCCTGCCCACCTGCCTGCACTAAGACCTATCCTTGTCCATACATGGGGTTTACCTGATAAAGTGGATGTGAACCCCCGAAACACGTTGGATTTTTGCCTTTACATTGTCTGTAATAAATATACTTACTGGATGTAACCAATTATTGCGGCACTCCTTAGGGAGACACCAACCCACCTGCCTCCACTTAGACCTATCCTTGTCCATACAGGGGGTTGCCCCGATAAAGGGGATGTTAACCCGCGAAACACGTTGTATTTGTACCTTTACATTGTCTCTAATAAATATACCCTTACTTACTTCTCCTTAGGGAGACACTTGCCTCCAATTAGACCTATCCTTGTCCATACATGGGGTTGCCCTGATAAAGATTGTGTAAGCCCACCCCCCCTCCCCCCCCCGAAACACATTATATTTGTACCTTTAGTTGTCTGTAATAAAATATACCCTTACTGTACATAACCAATTATTGCTGCACTCCTTAGGCATACCCCTGCCCACCGGCCTCCACTAAGGCCTATCCTTGCCCATACAGGGGGTTGCCCTGATGAAGTGGATGTGAACCCCCCGAAACTCGTATTTTTTACCTTTTTTACATTGTCTCTAATATACCCTTATTGTACGTAATCAATTATTGTAGCATTCCTTAGGCTGCCCACCTGCCTCTACTTAGACCTATCCTTGCCCATACAGGGGGTTGCCCTGATGAAGTGGGTGTGAACCCCCGAAACTCGTATTTTTTACCTTTTTTACATTGTCTCTAATATACCCTTATCGTACGTAATCCATTATTGTAGCATTCCTTAGGCTGCCCACCTGCCTCTACTTAGACCTATCCTTGTCCATACAGGGGGTTGCCCTGATAAAGGGGATGTGAACCCCGTAACGTGTTGCAGTTTTTTCGGCAGTTGCGGTAATTTGTTGCCTGGATCTCCGGTGACTTTAGGCTGCAGGACTCCCAACCTGTCCTATAGCTCCGCCTGGAGCCGGCATAGGCCCGGCTTGTAGTATAACACCACACAGCAGGTGTCCGGTTCCCTCCAGGTAATCCCCCCCACACGCCGGGCCGCACGCGCCTCCTTGTCCTGAAAGCACCTGATTAGACGGTTCTGCCTGATGGAGGAGCTTAGTGTGACATCAGCGCGGGGATTTGTGTCCCGTCTGGGTGTCCTCTCCTCTAATACTTCCCTATGTGTACCCGGAACTCATTCCATGGAGAGGGGCCCCTGACATGAGCAGTGCGGGGCCCATACAGCGGTGAATGGAGACGTGTCCCCTCTGGTGCCGCCGGATCACTTATTAGTCACCATCCAGATTTTACTCTTCTTCAGTAATGGGAGGAGGAAAATTTAAAGGAGATATCCACCAAAACTTAAAGTAGGAAAGGATTACAGCCTGTGTCACCATAACACCAATTTCACCTCATTTCCTGTCCTAGTGACACAACAGGAAGTGAGGTTTAAGACTCCTTACTGGGAGAACTAAAACGTTTACAGCGAATGTAACCCCTTCCCCCACCCCTACTCCTGTGGGGAAATCTCTTGCTGTAGGAGAGGTAGAGACACAAACTACTGCAGGAAATCTCCCCATTGTGGGAGGGGCAGAGACACAAACTACTGCAGGAAATCTCATCATTGTGGGAGGGGCAGAGACACAAACTACTGCAGGAAATCTCCCCATTGTGGGAGGGGCAGAGACACAAACTACTGCAGGAAATCTCTCCATTGTGGGAGGGGCAGAGACACAAACTACTGCAGGAAATCTCCCCATTGTGGGAGGGGCAGAGACACAAACTACTGCAGGAAATCTCCCCATTGTGGGAGGGGCAAAGACACAAACCACTGCAGGAAATCTCCCCATTGTGGGAGTGGCAGAGACACAAACTACTGCAGGAAATCTCACCATTGTGGGAGGGGCAGAGACACAAACTACTTCAGGAAATCTCATCATTGTGGGAGGGGCAGAGACAAACTACTGCAGGAAATCTCATCATTGTGGGAGGGGCAGAGACACAAACTACTGCAGGAAATCTCACCATTGTGGGAGGGGCAGAGACACAAACTACTGCAGGAAATCTCATCATTGTGGGAGGGGCAGAGACACAAACTACTGCAGGAAATCTCACCATTGTGGGAGGGGCAGAGACACAAACTACTGCAGGAAATATCCTCATTGTGGGAGGGGCAGAGACACAAACTACTGCAGGAAATCTCCCCATTGTGGGAGGGGCAGAGACACAAACTACTGCAGGAAATCTCCCCATTGTGGGAGGGGGAGACACAAACTACTGGGAAATCTCCCCATTGTGGGAGAGACACAAACTACTGCAGGAAATCTCACCATTGTGGGAGGGGCAGAGACACAAACTACTGAAGGAAATCTCCCCATTGTGGGAGGGGCAGAGACACAAACTACTGCAGGAAATCTCACCATTGTGGGAGGGGCAGAGACACAAACTACTGAAGGAAATCTCCCCATTGTGGGAGGGGCAGAGACACAAACTACTGCAGGAAATCTCATCATTGTGGGAGGGGCAGAGACACAAACTACTGCAGGAAATCTCACCATTGTGGGAGGGGCAGAGACACAAACTACTGAAGGAAATCTCCCCATTGTGGGAGGGGCAGAGACACAAACTACTGCAGGGAATCTCTCCATTGTGGGAGGGGCAGAGACACAAACTACTGCAGGAAATCTCCCCATTGTGGGAGGGGCAGAGACACAAACTACTGCAGGAAATCTCCCCATTGTGGGAGGGGCAGAGACACAAACTGGGAGGGGCAGAGACGCAAACTGCAGGAAATCTCCCCATTGTGGGAGGGGCAGAGACACAAACTACTGCAGGAAATCTCCCCATTGTGGGAGGGGCAGAGACACAAACTACTGCAGGAAATCTCCCCATTGTGGGAGGGGCAGAGACACAATCTACTGCAGGAAATATCCTTATTGTGGGAGGGGCAGAGACGCAAACTACCGCAGGAAATCTCCCCATTGTGGGAGGGGCAGAGACACAAACTACTGCAGGAAATTCATTAGTGTGGGAGGGGCAGAGACACAAACTACCGCAGGAAATCTCCCCATTGTGGGAGGGGCAGAGACACAAACTACTGCAGGAAATTCATTATTGTGGGAGGGGCAGAGACACAAATTACTGCAGGAAATCTCCCAATTGTGGGAGGGGCAGAGACACAAACTACTGCAGGAAATCTCATCATTGTGGGAGGGGCAGAGACACAAATTACTGCAGGAAATCTCCCAATTGTGGGAGGGGCAGAGACACAAACTACCGCAGGAAATCTCCCCATTGTGGGAGGGGCAGAGACACAAACTACTGCAGGGAATCTCTCCATTGTGGGAGGGGCAGAGACACAAACTACTGCAGGAAATCTCCCCATTGTGGGAGGGGCAGAGACACAAACTACTGCAGGAAATCTCCCCATTGTGGGAGGGGCAGAGACACAAACTACTGCACGAAATCTCCCCATTGTGGGAGGGGCAGAGACACAAACTACTGCAGGAAATCTCCCCATTGTGGGAGGGGCAGAGACACAAACTACTGCAGGAAATCTCCCCATTGTGGGAGGGGCAGAGACACAATCTACTGCAGGAAATATCCTTATTGTGGGAGGGGCAGAGACACAATCTACTGCAGGAAATCTCCCCATTGTGGGAGGGGCAGAGACACAAACTACTGCAGGAAATCTCCCCATTGTGGGAGGGGCAGAGACACAAACTACTGCAGGAAATCTCCCCATTGTGGGAGGGGCAGAGACACAAACTACAGCAGGAAATCTCTCCATTGTGGGAGGGGCAGAGACACAAACTACTGCAGGAAATCTCCCCATTGTGGGAGGGGCAGAGACACAAACTACTGCAGGAAATCTCATCTCCCCATTGTGGGAGGGGCAGAGACACAAACTACTGCAGGAAATCTCCCCATTGTGGGAGGGGCAGAGACACAAACTACTGGGAGGGGCAGAGACACAAACTACTGCAGGGAAATCTCCCCATTGTGGGAGGGGCAGAGACACAAACTACTGCAGGAAATCTCCCCATTGTGGGAGGGGCAGAGACACAAACTACTGCAGGAAATCTCACCATTGTGGGAGGGGCAGAGACACAAACTACAGCAGGAAATCTCTCCATTGTGGGAGGGGCAGAGACACAAACTACTGCAGGAAATCTCATCATTGTGGGAGGGGCAGAGACACAAACTACTGCAGGAAATCTCATCATTGTGGGAGGGGCAGAGACACAAACTACTGCAGGAAACCTCCCCATTGTGGGAGGGGCAGAGACACAAATTACTGCAGGAAATCTCATTGTGGGAGGGGCAGAGACACAAACTACTGCAGGAAACCTCCCCATTGTGGGAGGGGCAGAGACACAAATTACTGCAGGAAATCTCATTGTGGGAGGGGCAGAGACACAAACTACTGCAGGGAAATCTCCCCATTGTGGGAGGGGCAGAGACACAAACTACTGCAGGAAATCTCACCATTGTGGGAGGGGCAGAGACACAACTTGCTTCTGGAAATCTCCTCATTGTGGGAGGGGCAGAGACACAAACTACTGCAGGAAATCTCCCCCCATTGTGGGAGGGGCAGAGACACAAACTACTGCAGGAAATCTCATCATTGTGGGAGGGGCAGAGACACAAACTACTGCAGGAAATCTCCCCATTGTGGGAGGGGCAGAGACACAAACTACTGCAGGAAATCTCATCATTGTGGGAGGGGCAGAGACACAAATTACTGCAGGAAATCTCCCAATTGTGGGAGGGGCAGAGACACAAACTACTGCAGGAAATCTCATCATTGTGGGAGGGGCAGAGACACAAACTACTGCAGGGAAATCTCCCATTGTGGGAGGGGCAGAGACACAAACTACTGCAGGAAATCTCCCCATTGTGGGAGGGGCAGAGACACAAACTACTGCAGGAAATCTCCTCATTGTAAGAGGGGCAGAGACACAAAACTGCAGGAAATCTCCATTGTGGGAGGGGCAGAGACACAATCTACTGCAGGAAATCTCACCATTGTGGGAGGGGCAGAGACACAAACTACTGCAGGAAATCTCCCCATTGTGGGAGGGGCAGAGACACAAACTACTGCAGGAAATCTCCCCATTGTGGGAGGGGCAGAGACACAAACTACTGCAGGAAATCTCCCCATTGTGGGAGGAGCAGAGACACAAACTACTGCAGGGAACATCCCCATTGTGGGAGGGGTAGAGACACAAACTACTGCAGGGAACCGCCCATTGTGGGAGGGGCAGAGACACAAACTACTGCAGGAAATCTCCCCATTGTGGGAGGGGCAGAGACACAAACTACTGCAAGAAATCTCCCCATTGTGGGAGGGGCAGAGACACAAACTACTGCAGGAAATCTCCCCATTGTGGGAGGGGCAGAGACACAAACTACTGCAGGAAATCTCCCCATTGTGGGAGGGGCAGAGACACAAACTACTGCAGGAAATCTCCCCATTGTGGGAGGGGCAGAGACACAAACTACTGCAGGGAATCTCCCCCATTGTGGGAGGGGCAGAGACACAAACTACTGCAGGAAATCTCCCTATTGTGGGAGGGGCAGAGACACAAACTACTGCAGGAAATCTCCCCATTGTGGGAGGGGCAGAGACACAAACTACTGCAGGAAATCTCCCCATTGTGGGAGGGGCAGAGACACAAACTACTGCAGGAAATCTCTCCATTGTGGGAGGGGCAGAGACACAAACTACTGCAGGAAATCTCCACCATTGTGGGAGGGGCAGAGAGACACAACTACTGCAGGAAATCTCCACCATTGTGGGAGGGGCAGAGACACAAACTACTGCAGGAAATCTCATCATTGTGGGAGGGGCAGAGACACAAACTACTGCAGGAAATCTCACCATTGTGGGAGGGGCAGAGACACAACCTACTGCAGGAAATCTCACCATTGTGGGAGGGGCAGAGACACAAACTACTGCAGGAAATCTCATCATTGTGGGAGGGGCAGAGACACAAACTACTGCAGGAAATCTCCCCATTGTGGGAGGGGCAGAGACACAAACTACTGCAGGAAATCTCATCATTGTGGGAGGGGCAGAGACACAAACTACTGCAGGAAACCTCCCCATTGTGGGAGGGGCAGAGACACAAATTACTGCAGGAAATCTCCTCATTGTGGGAGGGGCAGAGACACAAACTACTGCAGGGAAATCTCCCCATTGTGGGAGGGGCAGAGACACAAACTACTGCGGGAAACCTCCCCATTGTAAGAGGGGCAGAGACACAAACTACTGCAGGAAACCTCCCCATTGTGGGAGGGGCAGAGACACAAACTACTGCAGGAAATCTCACCATTGTGGGAGGGGCAGAGACACAAACTACAGCAGGAAATCTCTCCATTGTGCGAGGGGCAGAGACACAAACTACTGCAGGAAATCTCATCATTGTGGGAGGGGCAGAGACACAAATTACTGCAGGAAATCTCATTGTGGGAGGGGCAGAGACACAAACTACTGCAGGAAACCTCCCCATTGTGGGAGGGGCAGAGACACAAATTACTGCAGGAAATCTCATTGTGGGAGGGGCAGAGACACAAACTACTGCAGGGAAATCTCCCCATTGTGGGAGGGGCAGAGACACAAACTAATGCAGGAAATCTCCCCATTGTGGGAGGGGCAGAGACACAATCTACTGCAGGGAAATCTCCCCATTGTAAGAGGGGCAGAGACACAAACTACTGCAGGAAATCTCATCATTGTGGGAGGGGCAGAGACACAATCTACTGCAGGAAATATCCTTATTGTGGGAGGGGCAGAGACACAAACTACTGCAGGAAATCTCACCATTGTGGGAGGGGCAGAGACACAAACTACTGCAGGAAACCTCCCCATTGTAAGAGGGGCAGAGACACAAACTACTGCAGGAAATCTCATCATTGTGGGAGGGGCAGAGACACAATCTACTGCAGGAAATCTCATCATTGTGGGAGGGGCAGAGACACAATCTACTGCAGGAAATCTCACCATTGTGGGAGGGGCAGAGACACAAACTACTGCAGGGAATCTCTCCATTGTGGGAGGGGCAGAGACACAAACTACTGCAGGAAATCTCATCATTGTGGGAGGGGCAGAGACACAATCTACTGCAGGAAATCTCACCATTGTGGGAGGGGCAGAGACACAAACTACTGCAGGAAATCTCCCCATTGTGGGAGGGGCAGAGACACAAACTACTGCAGGAAATCTCATCATTGTGGGAGGGGCAGAGACACAATCTACTGCAGGAAATCTCACCATTGTGGGAGGGGCAGAGACACAAACTACTGCAGAGAGTTTCCAATAAATATAAGATTTGGGGGGGGGGGGGGGTGACTGAATTATGGTTTAGCCCGGAATTAACTTTTTTTTTCTTCTCTTTTTCTTTCAGGGAAAGTTCATCCGCATAAACTTCGATGTGACGGGGTACATCGTCGGGGCGAACATCGAGACCTGTATCCTTGTGTTTGTGTTGCTCGGCCCGCCAGGCCCATGGAATGCAGGAAATGGCGGTGGGGAGCGCTGGGCGATTTTTTTTTTTTATTTTTTTTTGGATAAACGCGGACTTCCCCCTCCCCCAGCCTTTTGTTTGGACACGCGCCTGCCAAGATCTGTGCAGATGAAAAACGTTTTCTTCTCCTACGCAGTCCGCGGTCCTGCGAGCCGCTTTGTGGTGCCGGGGCCAGGATGGGGGGCGGTAATATAAAGCCGTCAGTTTATCGTACTGTATGTACTCTTTATGGGGTTAAAACAGCGACTCGTTTCCCCCGTGACCGTTGCTGGTGATCCGACTTTATAGCAGTATAGCTTGGTCAAGTCCCACCCCCCACAGCCTGTGATTGGATGATGGGGAAGCAGAACGTTGGAGAGGTCGTCACTCTGTCCTCCCTTCTTAAATCTGATGTGTAATCTACACGTGTAATACACCCCCCCCCCCAACCAACATGCAATTAATTGTTTTTCAATCCAATCACTTGTAAAAAAAAAAACACATCATTGGCATCCCTTTAGACGTGCATGCTCCTCTGTGCTTTCTGCAGGGTGCTGCAAAATTTAGCTGTGCAATCAGCTAATCCGTCGCTTCAGCATACTTTTTTATATTTTTTTCCGGTATTATTTTTTTATTAAGGAATGTACAGAAGACACAGAAGTTTGAAGTCAAAATACAAGCTAAAGCATCCCTTTAGACGTGCATGTATGCTGCAAGCTTTGCCAATGCAATCTGCTGATCTGCTTGATTGAGCTTGCTTGTTTTCTTTTTTTTTTCCAGTAGAAGATTTTTTAGATATACAAAAAGCGCAGGATCATGAAGTCAAAACACAATAGAACACATCCTTGGCATCCCTTTAGATGTGCATACTCCACCATGCCTCCTACTGGGTGCTGCAAATTTTAGCGGTGCAATCTGCTTATTTTCTGCTTGAGCTTCCTTGTGTTTTTAATTTTTTTCCCAGTTAATGTTTATTTTTTAAATAGAGATATAAAAAAGCAGCAGTATTATGCAGTCAGAACACGATAGAACACATCCTTGGAATCCCTTTAGACATGTATGTATGCTGCAAGCTTTAGCTATGCAATCTGCTTGTGCTTGTTTTTTTTTTTTTTTTTTTTTTTTTAAAAAGCCCTATGGGGGGGGCTTGGATGTTTTCAGGAAGCTTCGCACAGCACTCTGCCGGCCTCTCCCACCAGCCATGATTGCATAGAGAAGCACAGAGACCCAAGATGAAGTCCTGAAAACATCCAAGCCCCCCCCATAGGGCTTTTAAAAAAAAAAACAAAACAAAAAATAAATAAAGGATGAAATGAAAGTGGGAAAAGTTTCATTTAACAATTTTAATTTGCAAGCTGATAAAATCTGGAAGCGGAGATGTCCAAAGGAGGAGCAGGAGGGGTATGAAATCTCTAAATGGTGGGAAAATCGGGATAAAAAATGTGGCGGTAAAGCGGATCCCACCCCAGGATGGCGTGTCGGGAATCTCGTGTTACTTCACCTGGAAATCCCGGCGGTTGGGTTCCGTGCCGCGAGATTCGGAGAGACGAGATCTCAGCAAAACCTCCAGAGCCGGGAAATTAAAACCTCATTCCTGGGATTCCGAGCCGAGCCGAGGATGAAATCCGACTCCTCCTAATTAAAAACACATCACCTTGTCCCGATCCTTCCCGGGGCTTTAACACTTTACAGTTTTTCTATAAAAGATAAATAGTAGCGATCGTGTACTGGCTGGAATATGCTGCAATCTGATTGGTTCCTGTAATGCCCTACCCAGGGAGCAATAAGGGGACAGTTAGTTTCTGGATGGAATTTCATTGTGAGTGATGGCGAGTTTGTCCAGTATTTAAAAAGACAGAGAGTTGCCGCCCCAGAGCCTTGTGTATTGGGGGTCTTTTTTTTTTTTTTATTCGTAGCGCAGACTTGTTTTGCGGTTTAGTGACTGCCTGAGAAACACTTTTTCTGGAGTATTATACAAAATAAACTCACACATCCTTTACATACCTGCTCCTCCCTGCAGGGTGCTGCAAGCTGTAAATCTGCAATCTTCTGTTCGGTTTGCTTGGGCATGCACGTCTAAAGGGATGTCGGAGAATGTGTTTTTTCATGCAATGACCAGGATCAAAATAGTTATTGGCTGAGAAAGCTAGAACCTGCAAATTGCATCCCCCTTCCTGCTTTTGCTTCTGCGTGTGAGGATAACGGAATGGGGGCGTTTTTAAATGATTATCATTTTATTTTTACACTTTCCCTTTTTTATTTTACATTTTTTGTCTTATTTATTTGTTTCATTTTTTTTTTTTTTACACTTTTCCTTTAAAATAATATTTTTTTTATTGTTTTATTTTTACACTTTCCCATCAAATTATTATATATATTTTTTTTTTGTTTTTTACACTTTCCCATTTATGGAAAATTTTTGGAAAAGTTTAAAGATAAAATAATGGGAAAATGTTTTATACATTTTTCCTATTGTTTTTCTTTTTAAACTTTTCCATAATTTTTTTTTTTATATATTTTTTACACTTTACGGTTTAAATATATTTTTTTTTTTCCAGTGTTTTATAATTATTTTTTTATACTTTTGAAAAAAGTGTAAACATTTTTTTTTTTTTTATTACAAAGAATGTAAACATCCCTTGTAATAGAAATAAGGGAAGACAGGTCCTCTTTATGGATAGATTTAGTCTATGATCTATAAGATCTTAAATCTCTCCTCTAGCCTGGAAAGATTGAGATAAAAAATAAAAAAAAGCAATCTCAGCCTTTTCCGGGGACGGGTTCCTGTGACGGATTCCGGGGACGGGTTCCTGTGACGGATTCCGGGGACGGGTTCCTGTGACGGATTCCGGGGACGGGTTCCTGTGACGGATTCCGGGGACGGGTTCCTGTGACGGGTTCCTGTGACGGGTTCCTGGGACGGGTTCCTGTGACGGGTTCCTGACGGATTCCGGGGACGGGTTCTGTGACGGATTGGGACGGGTTCCTGACGGTCCGGGGACGGGTTCCTGTGACGGATTCCGGGGACGGGTTCTGTGACGGATTCCGGGGACGGGTTCCTGTGACGGATTCCGGGGACGGGTTCCTGTGACGGATTCCGGGGACGGGTTCCTGTGACGGATTCCGGGGACGGGTTCCTGTGACGGATTCCGGGGACGGGTTCCTGTGACGGATTCCGGGGACGGGTTCCTGTGACGGATTCCGGGGACGGGTTCCTGTGACGGATTCCGGGGACGGGTTCCTGTGACGGATTCCGGGGACGGGTTCCTGTGACGGATTCCGGGGACGGGTTCCTGTGACGGATTCGGGGACGGTTCCTGGACGGATTCCGGGGACGGGTTCCTGTGACGGATTCCGGGGACGGGTTCCTGTGACGGATTCCGGGGACGGGTTCCTGTGACGTATTCAGGGGACGGGTTCCTGTGACGTATTCAGGGGACGGGTTCCTGTGACGTATTCAGGGGACGGGTTCCTGTGACGTATTCAGGGGACGGGTTCCTGTGACGGATTCAGGGGACGGGTTCCTGTGACGGATTCAGGGGACGGGTTCCTGTGACGGATTCCGGGGACGGGTTCCTGTGACGGATTCCGGGGACGGGTTCCTGTGACGGATTCCGGGGACGGGTTCCTGTGACGGATTCAGGGGACGGGTTCCTGTGACGGATTCAGGGGACGGGTTCCTGTGACGGATTCAGGGGACGGGTTCCTGTGACGGATTCAGGGGACGGGTTCCTGTGACGGATTCAGGGGACGGGTTCCTGTGACGGATTCAGGGGACGGGTTCCTGTGACGGATTCAGGGGACGGGTTCCTGTGACGGGTTCCTGTGACGGATTCCGGGGACGGTTCCTGTGACGGGTTCCTGTGACGGATTCCGGGGACGGTTCCTGTGACGGGTTCCTGTGACGGATTCCGGGGACGGGTTCCTGTGACGTATTCAGGGGACGGGTTCCTGTGACGTATTCAGGAGACGGGTTCCTGTGACGGGTTCCTGTGACGGGTTCTGGAGACGGGTTCCTGTGACGGGTTCCTGTGACGGGTTCCTGTGACGGGTTCTGGAGACTGGTTCCTGTGACGGATTCAGGGGACGGGTTCCTGTGACGGGTTTAGGGGACGGGTTCCTGGGATGGATTCAGGGGACGGGTTCCTGTGACGGGTTTCTGGGACAGGTTCAGGGGACGGGTTCCTGGGACGGATTCAGGGGACGGGTTCCTGGGACGGATTCAGGGGACGGGTTCCTGGGACGGATTCAGGGGACGGGTTCCTGGGACGGATTCAGGGGACGGGTTCCTGGGACGGATTCAGGGGACGGGTTCCTGTGACGGATTCCGGGGACGGGTTCCTGTGACGGATTCCGGGGACGGGTTCCTGTGACGTGTTCCTGTGACGGATTCCGGGGACGGGTTCCGGGGACGGGTTCCTGTGACGTATTCAGGGGACGGGTTCCTGTGACGGATTCAGGGGACGGGTTCCTGTGACGGATTCAGGGGACGGGTTCCTGTGACGGATTCAGGGGACGGGTTCCTGTGACGGATTCAGGGGACGGGTTCCTGTGACGGATTCAGGGGACGGGTTCCTGTGACGGATTCAGGGGACGGGTTCCTGTGACGGATTCAGGGGACGGGTTCCTGTGACGGATTCAGGGGACGGGTTCCTGTGACGGATTCAGGGGACTGGTTCCTGTGACGGATTCAGGGGACGGGTTCCTGTGACGGATTCAGGGGACGGGTTCCTGTGACGGATTCCGGGGACGGTTCCTGTGACGGATTCCGGGGACGGGTTCCTGTGACGGATTCCGGGGACGGGTTCCTGTGACGGATTCCGGGGACGGGTTCCTGTGACGTATTCAGGGGACGGGTTCCTGTGACGTATTCAGGAGACGGGTTCCTGTGACGGGTTCCTGTGACGGATTCAGGGGACGGGTTCCTGTGACGGGTTTAGGGGACGGGTTCCTGGGATGGATTCAGGGGACGGGTTCCTGTGACGGGTTCCTGGGACAGGTTCAGGGGACGGGTTCCTGGGACGGATTCAGGGGACGGGTTCCTGGGACGGATTCAGGGGACGGGTTCCGGGGACGGGTTCCTGTGACGGATTCCGGGGACGGGTTCCTGTGACGTGTTCCTGTGACGGATTCCGGGGACGGGTTCCTGTGACGTGTTCCTGTGACGGATTCCGGGGACGGGTTCCGGGGACGGGTTCCTGTGACGTATTCAGGGGACGGGTTCCTGTGACGTATTCAGGGGACGGGTTCCTGTGACGTATTCAGGGGACGGGTTCCTGTGACGGATTCAGGGGACGGGTTCCTGTGACGGATTCAGGGGACGGGTTCCTGTGACGGATTCCGGGGACGGGTTCCTGTGACGTATTCAGGGGACGGGTTCCTGTGACGTATTCAGGGGACGGGTTCCTGTGACGGATTCAGGGGACGGGTTCCTGTGACGGATTCAGGGGACGGGTTCCTGTGACGGATTCAGGGGACCGGTTCCTGTGACGGATTCAGGGGACGGGTTCCTGTGACGGATTCCGGGGACGGGTTCCTGTGACGGATTCCGGGGACGGTTCCTGTGACGGATTCCGGGGACGGGTTCCTGTGACGGATTCCGGGGACGGGTTCCTGTGACGGATTCCGGGGACGGTTCCTGTGACGGATTCCGGGGACGGGTTCCTGTGACGGATTCAGGGGACGGGTTCCTGTGACGGATTCAGGGGACGGGTTCCTGTGACGTATTCAGGGGACGGGTTCCTGTGACGTATTCAGGAGACGGGTTCCTGTGACGGGTTCCTGTGACGGGTTCTGGAGACGGGTTCCTGTGACGGATTCCGGGGACGGTTCCTGTGACGGATTCCGGGGACGGGTTCCTGTGACGGATTCCGGGGACGGGTTCCTGTGACGGATTCCGGGGACGGTTCCTGTGACGGATTCCGGGGACGGGTTCCTGTGACGGATTCAGGGGACGGGTTCCTGTGACGTATTCAGGGGACGGGTTCCTGTGACGTATTCAGGAGACGGGTTCCTGTGACGGGTTCCTGTGACGGGTTCCTGTGACGGGTTCTGGAGACGGGTTCCTGTGACGGATTCAGGGGACGGGTTCCTGTGACGGGTTCCTGTGACGGGTTTAGGGGACGGGTTCCTGGGATGGATTCAGGGGACGGGTTCCTGTGACGGGTTCCTGTGACAGGTTCAGGGGACGGGTTCCTGGGACGGATTCAGGGGACGGGTTCCTGGGACGGATTCAGGGGACGGGTTCCTGGGACGGATTCAGGGGACGGGTTCCGGGGACTGGTTCCTGTGACGGATTCCGGGGACGGGTTCCTGTGACGTGTTCCTGTGACGGCTTCCGGGGACGGGTTCCGGGGACGGGTTCCTGTGACGTATTCAGGGGACGGGTTCCTGTGACGTATTCAGGGGACGGGTTCCTGTGACGGATTCAGGGGACGGTTCCTGTGACGGATTCAGGGGACGGGTTCCTGTGACGGATTCAGGGGACGGGTTCCTGTGACGGATTCCGGGGACAGGTTCCTGTGACGTATTCAGGGGACGGGTTCCTGTGACGTATTCAGGGGACGGGTTCCTGTGACGTATTCAGGGGACGGGTTCCTGTGACGGATTCAGGGGACGGGTTCCTGTGACGGATTCAGGGGACGGGTTCCTGTGACGGATTCAGGGGACGGGTTCCTGTGACGTATTCAGGAGACGGGTTCCTGTGACGTATTCAGGAGACGGGTTCCTGTGACGGATTCAGGGGACGGGTTCCTGTGACGTATTCAGGGGACGGGTTCCTGTGACGTATTCAGGGGACGGGTTCCTGTGACGGATTCAGGGGACGGGTTCCTGTGACGGATTCAGGGGACGGGTTCCTGTGACGGATTCAGGGGACGGGTTCCTGTGACGGATTCCGGGGACGGGTTCCTGTGACGGATTCCGGAGACGGGTTCCTGTGACGGATTCCGGGGACGGTTCCTGTGACGGATTCCGGGGACGGGTTCCTGTGACGGATTCCGGGGACGGTTCCTGTGACGGATTCCGGGGACGGGTTCCTGTGACGGATTCCGGGGACGGGTTCCTGTGACGGATTCCGGGGACGGGTTCCTGTGACGTATTCAGGGGACGGGTTCCTGTGACGTATTCAGGAGACGGGTTCCTGTGACGTATTCAGGAGACGGGTTCCTGTGACGGATTCAGGGGACGGGTTCCTGTGACGGATTCAGGGGACGGGTTCCTGTGACGTATTCAGGGGACGGGTTCCTGTGACGGGTTCTGGAGACGGGTTCCTGTGACGGATTCCGGGGACGGTTCCTGTGACGGATTCCGGGGACGGGTTCCTGTGACGGATTCCGGGGACGGGTTCCTGTGACGGATTCCGGGGACGGTTCCTGTGACGGATTCCGGGGACGGGTTCCTGTGACGGATTCAGGGGACGGGTTCCTGTGACGTATTCAGGGGACGGGTTCCTGTGACGTATTCAGGAGACGGGTTCCTGTGACGGGTTCCTGTGACGGGTTCCTGTGACGGGTTCTGGAGACGGGTTCCTGTGACGGATTCAGGGGACGGGTTCCTGTGACGGGTTTAGGGGACGGGTTCCTGGGATGGATTCAGGGGACGGGTTCCTGTGACGGGTTCCTGGGACAGGTTCAGGGGACGGGTTCCTGGGACGGATTCAGGGGACGGGTTCCTGGGACGGATTCAGGGGACGGGTTCCTGGGACGGATTCAGGGGACGGGTTCCGGGGACTGGTTCCTGTGACGGATTCCGGGGACGGGTTCCTGTGACGTGTTCCTGTGACGGCTTCCGGGGACGGGTTCCGGGGACGGGTTCCTGTGACGTATTCAGGGGACGGGTTCCTGTGACGTATTCAGGGGACGGGTTCCTGTGACGGATTCAGGGGACGGTTCCTGTGACGGATTCAGGGGACGGGTTCCTGTGACGGATTCAGGGGACGGGTTCCTGTGACGGATTCCGGGGACGGGTTCCTGTGACGTATTCAGGGGACGGGTTCCTGTGACGTATTCAGGGGACGGGTTCCTGTGACGTATTCAGGGGACGGGTTCCTGTGACGGATTCAGGGGACGGGTTCCTGTGACGGATTCAGGGGACGGGTTCCTGTGACGTATTCAGGAGACGGGTTCCTGTGACGTATTCAGGAGACGGGTTCCTGTGACGGATTCAGGGGACGGGTTCCTGTGACGTATTCAGGGGACGGGTTCCTGTGACGTATTCAGGGGACGGGTTCCTGTGACGGATTCAGGGGACGGGTTCCTGTGACGGATTCAGGGGACGGGTTCCTGTGACGGATTCAGGGGACGGGTTCCTGTGACGGATTCAGGGGACGGGTTCCTGTGACGGATTCCGGAGACGGGTTCCTGTGACGGATTCCGGGGACGGTTCCTGTGACGGATTCCGGGGACGGGTTCCTGTGACGGATTCCGGGGACGGTTCCTGTGACGGATTCCGGGGACGGGTTCCTGTGACGGATTCCGGGGACGGGTTCCTGTGACGGATTCCGGGGACGGGTTCCTGTGACGTATTCAGGGGACGGGTTCCTGTGACGTATTCAGGAGACGGGTTCCTGTGACGTATTCAGGAGACGGGTTCCTGTGACGGATTCAGGGGACGGGTTCCTGTGACGGATTCAGGGGACGGGTTCCTGTGACGTATTCAGGGGACGGGTTCCTGTGACGGATTCAGGGGACGGGTTCCTGTGACGGATTCCGGGGACGGGTTCCTGTGACGGATTCCGGGGACGGGTTCCTGTGACGGATTCCGGGGACGGGTTCCTGTGACGGATTCCGGGGACGGGTTCCTGTGACGGATTCCGGGGACGGTTCCTGTGACGGATTCCGGGGACGGGTTCCTGTGACGGATTCCGGGGACGGTTCCTGTGACGGATTCCGGGGACGGGTTCCTGTGACGGATTCCGGGGACGGGTTCCTGTGACGGATTCCGGGGACGGGTTCCTGTGACGTATTCAGGGGACGGGTTCCTGTGACGTATTCAGGAGACGGGTTCCTGTGACGTATTCAGGAGACGGGTTCCTGTGACGGGTTTAGGGGACGGGTTCCTGTGACGGATTCAGGGGACGGGTTCCTGTGACGGATTCAGGGGACGGGTTCCTGTGACGGATTCAGGGGACGGGTTCCTGTGACGGATTCAGGGGACGGGTTCCTGTGACGGATTCAGGGGACGGGTTCCTGTGACGGGTTCCTGGGACAGGTTCAGGGGACGGGTTCCTGGGACGGATTCAGGGGACGGATTCAGGGGACAAGTTCAGGGGACGGGGGTTCCTGGCATGGGTTCCAGGGACGGGTTCCGGCACTTTTTATTTCTGGACCTTGACTCCTCGGATCAGATCTGCTGGAGAAATCTCGAGCGATTCGGCAGGCCAAGGATGAGAGGACCTTCCATATCTTCTACCAGCTGCTGGCCGGCTCCGGGGAACACCTCCGATGTAAGCAGAGTACGAATTTCCCTTTTCCTCTTCTATATTGAGGACCGCCGGCCTCGTCCCTCCCGGACCCTCCGACCATCATTCAGGATTGTAAACCTCAGACATGAAATCTGAACAAAGCACATCCCTCTATAGTGTGTACTTGTCTCCGTCCAGAGCACTGAGTGTCATTTCTGTCTGCTGCCTCCTCCCTCTGTTATCTGCATCAGTCACTTCTCACAAGTTTTCCTGACACCAAGAGAAACATGGTGACAGAGGAGGGAGCTCCGGCACCCCCCCCCCCCCCCCCCCCCAGTGACTTCAATTGTAGCAGAATAAATTTCCCCCAAATTTATGAAGACTTATTATTATTATTTTTGTTTCTTTTTTTTTTTTTTTGTAATAAAAAATTAAAACCCCCCCCCCCCCCCCCCCCCAGAGGTGATCAAATGCCACAAAAAAAGTTCTCTTTGTGTGAAAGATCTATAGATATAAATGTCAGTTGTGTACGGCGCAATTTCCAGTTAAAGTAGCGCAATGCTGAATAGCAAAAAAATGCCCTGGTCATGAAGGGGGGTAAAACCTTCCGATGGTTGGGTGATATGTACAATATTGTGTTTGTAAATCTCATGACCATTTTTTTATTTTATTTTTCCCCTCTTGTAGCCGATCTTCTTCTGGAAAGTTTCAACAACTACCGCTTCTTGTCCAACGGCAACGTGCCGATCCCCGGCCAACAAGACAAGGACAACTTCCAGGAGACCATGGAGGCCATGCACATCATGGGCTTCTCTCACGATGAAATCCTCTGTGAGTACCCCAGACCCGTCCTCCTACAGACCCGTCCTCCTCCGGACCCGTCCTCCTCCAGACCCGTCCTCCTCCAGACCCATCCTCCTCCAGACCCGTCCTCCCCACCCCCGTCCTCCTCCCCCACTCCCCCCCCCCAGACCCGTCCTCCTCCAGACCCGTCCTCCCCACCCCCCCACCCCTGTCCTCCTCCCCCACTCCCCCCCCCCCGTCATCCTCCCCCAGACCCGTCCTCCAGACCCCTCCCCCCCCCCCCCCAAACCCCCCACCCCCATCCTACTCCCCCCCAGACCCGTCCTCCCCCACTCCCCCCAGACCCGTCCTCCCCCGCCGTCCTCCTCCTCCTGACCCGTCCTCCTCCTCCCCCAGACCCGTCCTCCCCCAGACCCGTCCCCTCTCCCCCCCCTCCCTCCCCTCCCCCCGACCTGTCCCTCTCCCCCCGACCTGTCCCTCTCCCCCCGACCTGTCCCTCTCCCCCCGACCCGTCCTTCTCCCCCCGACCCGTCCTTCTCCCCCCGACCTGTCCTTCTCCCCCCGACCCGTCCTTCTCCCCCGACCCGTCCTTCTCCCCCGACCCGTCCTTCTCCCCCCGACCCGTCCTTCTCCCCCAGTCCCGTCCTTCTCCCCCCGGCCCGTCCCTCTCCTCCCCCCGACCCGTCCCTCTCCTCCCCCCCCGACCCGTCCCTCTCCTCCCCCCGACCCGTCCCTCTCGTTCCCCCGACCCGTCCTTCTCCCCCAGACCCGTCCCTCTCCCCCCGATCTGTCCCTCTCCCCCCCGACCTGTCCCTCTCCCCCCGACCTGTCCCTCTCCCCCCGACCCGTCCTTCTCCCCCCTGACCCGTCCTTCTCCCCCAGTCCCGTCCCTCTCCTCCCGGCCCGTCCCTCTCCTCCCCCCGGCCCGTCCCTCTCCTCCCCCCGGCCCGTCCCTCTCCTCCCCCCGGCCCGGCCCGTCCCTCTCCTCCCCCCGGCCCGTCCCTCTCCTCCCCCCGGCCCGTCCCTCTCCTCCCCCCGGCCCGTCCCTCTCCTCCCCCCGACCCGTCCCTCTCCCCCAGTCCCGTCCTTCTCCCCCAGTCCCGTCCTTCTCCTCCTGGCCCGTCCCTCTCCTCCCGGCCCGTCCCTCTCCTCCCAGCCCGTCCCTCTCCTCCCGGCCCGTCCCTCTCCTCCCGGCCCGTCCCTCTCGTCCCCCCGACCCGTCCTTCTCGTCCCCCCGACCCGTCCTTCTCGTCCCCCCGACCCGTCCTTCTCGTCCAGTCCCGTCCTTCTCCTCCCGGCCCGTCCCTCTCCTCCCCCTGACCCGTCCTTCTTGTCCCCCCGACCCGTCCTTCTTGTCCCCCCGACCCGTCCTTCTCCCCCAGTCCCGTCCTTCTCCTCCCGGCCCGTCCCTCTCCTCCCCCCGACCCGTCCCTCTCCTCCCCCCGACCCGTCCCTCCCGACCCGTCCCTCCCGACCCGTCCTTCTCCCCCCGGCCCGTCCTTCTCCCCCCGGCCCGTCCTTCTCCCCCCGGCCCGTCCCTCTCGTCCCCCCGACCCGTCCTCGTCCCCCCGACCCGTCCCTCTCCTCCCCCCGACCCGTCCCTCTCCTCCCGGCCCGTCCCCCTCCTCCCCCTGACCCGTCCTTCTTGTCCCCCGACCCGTCCTTCTTGTCCCCCCGACCCGTCCTTCTCCCCCAGTCCCGTCCTTCTCCTCCCGGCCCGTCCCTCTCCTCCTCCCGGCCCGTCCCTCTCCTCCACCCGACCCGTCCCTCCCGACCCATCCCTCTCCCCCCAACCCGTCCTTCTCCCCCGGCCCGTCCTTCTCCCCCCGGCCCGTCCTTCTCCCCCCGGCCCGTCCCTCTCGTCCCCCCGACCCGTCCTTCTCGTCCCCCCGACCCGTCCTTCTCGTCCCCCCGACCCGTCCTTCTCGTCCCCCAGACCCGTCCTTCTCCTTGTCCCCCCAAAACGAATCCTAACGCACAGCGTTCCTTCTCCGCAGCCATGCTGAAGGTGGTATCCTCCGTCCTGCAGTACGGGAACATCATATTCAAGAAGGAGAGGAACACAGACCAGGCGTCCATGCCGGAGAACACAGGTGGGTCATCCGGTGTCACCGCACCGCCAAATCGTAACTTCTCACCGCTTCCCGCTTCTTATTGGTGTCACAAGGAATGTAAACATCCTTTGTGACAGTATCCGAGAACAATGGGGTGGCCCCTAAAGGTCGCACATCTAGGCGGTGTGTAAAGTGGTAACCTCGGCCTTTACTCCGACCAGGCCACGCGCCCAACGCGTTTCACTCCTTTGTGACAGTAAGGCTGCATTCACACCTGAGCGTTTCAGAGTCGCGCGTTTTTACAGTAATTTTTTTTTTTTTTTTTTGTACAGGTCACCAATGCAAAAGGCGGGAAAGCGCCTGTAATGGTCCCCCAAAGAAGCTCATGTTCTTTTTAGAGCTTTTTAGGCATTTTTCGGGTGTTTTGCTTTAGGTGACGAATCGCTCACATGTGAACAGGTGCCATTGAAATGGATGGGGTTTTGCTTGTTGAGCGTTTTTTTGGGGGGGGGGGGGGCGTTTTATGAGCTCAGGTGTGAATGCAACCTAATAGGTGATGACAGGTACTCTTTATAGAGAGATCCAGTGTGTCTATAAAACCCCAAATTCCTCCTTTTTAGGGGTGCAACGGATCAATAAAACTCAGGGTTCGGATCGTTCCTCGGATCAGCAGTCACGGATCGGCAAAAAAAAAAAAATTCTCCCCCACTGTAATATCCACATCTCTCCCCCACTGCAGTGGCTTCACTAGGGTTGGTGTCACCCAGGGCAGAAAAAAAAATGGTGTCACCCCCCCACCAACTATAGAACCCCCTCGGTGCAGACACCCCCCTCTCAGTACAGACACCCCCCCCAGGTAGTACCGCCAGACACCCCCCACCCTCAGGCCAGACACCCCCCCCCCCTTCGGGCAAGAGACCCCCCCCCCTCCTCAGGCAAGAGACCCCCCCCCAGGAAGTACAGACGCTTCCAGCGTGTGTCCCACGAGTGGGGCTCCTCCGCCTCTGTGGATGTAAACAGAGGAGGAGGGCCGCCGCCGGGTAAACCAAGATGGGCGCGGCTCCGGAGCTAGGCCGAAGCCGCGGGCTTTCCTAACGTTATGGCCGCGGCTCCGGAGGTAGGCTGAAGCCGCGGCCATAACGTTAGGAAAGGCCGCGGCTCCGGAGGTAGGGCAATCCGTGGATCACAGCGTGTGCCGATCCGAAGGGGGTGACCCGTTCGGATCACGGATCAACTGTGATCCGTTGCACCCCTACTCTTTTGCACTTAAAAGCATTTGAAACGCCAAGATCTGTTTTTTTTTTTTTTTTTTATGCTTTTGAACTTTTAGAAACGGCGCCATTGACATCCGCGTAAACCAGAAGTGATGTCGTCGCGTCCGAGTTACAATAGTAGGGAGCCGATCTCGGCTTTGTTTGGCTGTCCGACCATCCAACGGACGTGCCGGTTGGTCATCCACACTTAACTTCTTAAGGACCGCCTCCTGCACATATATGTCGGCAGAATGGCACGGCTGGGCACATCCACGTATGTTTACGTCGGTTCTAGTACCCAGCCGTGGGTCACGGGCGCGCTCCCGTGACCCGGTCCGAAGCTCCGGGACTCGCGGACCCGATCGCCGCTGGAGTGCGGCGATCGGTCCCCGGAGCTGAAGAACGGGGAAAGCCGTGTGTAAACACACCTTCCCCGTGCTTCACTGTGGCGGCGTCATCGATCAAGTGATCCCTTTTATAGGGGGGACGCGATCGATGACGTCACACCTACAGCCACACCCCCCTACAGTTGTAAACACACACAGGGAACACTCATATCCTACAACGCCACCTGTGGTTAACTCCCAAACTGCAACTGTCATTTTCACAGTAAACAACGCAATTTAAGTGCATTTTTTGCGGTGAAAAATGACAATTGTCCCAAAAATGGGTCAAAATTGTCCGAAGTGTCCGCCATAATGTCGCAGTCACGAAAAAAAATCGCTGATCGCCGCCATTAGTAGTAAAAAAAAAAATATTAATAAAAATGCCATAAAACGACCCCCTATTTTGTAAACGCTATAACTTTTGCGCAAACCAAACAATAAACACTTATTGCGATTTTTTTTAACGAAAAATATGTAGAAGAATACGTATCGGCCTAAACTGAGGGAAAAAAATATGATATATATATATTTTTGTGGGAATATTTATTATAGCAAAAAGTAAAAAATATTGAATTTTTTTCAAAATTGTCGCTCTATTTTTGTTTATAGCGCAAAAAATAAAAACCGCCGAGGTGATCAAATACCACCAAAAGAAAGCTCTGTTTGTGGGGAAGAAAGGACGCCAATTTTGTTTGGGAGCCACGTCGCACGACCGCGCAATTGTCAGTTAAAACGACGCAGCGCCGATTCGCAAAAAGGGGCAAGGTCCTTTAGCAGCATTTTGGTCCGGGGTCTTAAGTGGTTAACATGGGATGCGCCATCTTTTTGGTGGTTTATCTTCACGCCGGATAACGCCTTACGTCAACGGCGTAAATTCACTGCGCCGGGCGTACGTTCGTGAATAGGCGTATCTCGCTGATTTACATATTTTAGGCGTAAATCAGCGGGAACGCCCAGCGTAAAAATGCAGTTAAGATACGATGGCGTGGGAGACTTACGCCGGTCGTATCTTACCAATATTTAAGCGTATCTCACTTTGAGAATACGCTTAAAGATTACGCCGGCGCAGATTCCGAGTTACGATGGCGTATCTCTTCATGTGGCCCATCATATTTCAGACCCAATGAAATCATCACCAGATCTCTGTGCTGCTCCTATGCAGCGCAGGCAGATCATGGCTGGTGGGAGGGGCATGATGATGACATCACAGCCCTCATCCTATCTTCTGTTTCTGCACCCCAGAAATTCCCCCGTGTCCCCAATGGGGATTGCATTACCCGTGGCCCATCCCAGCCTCCCTCCTCCAGTGCGGCTCACGTGCTGCCGCCCCTCCCTGCCGATAATCTGCGTCTGATCGCCCTCCAGAAGTTGGGGCGGTGGGGGGGAGTTGGAGAGCGGGGGAGGGAGGGGGGGTGTTGGGCAGCGGCGGTGGGAAGCGTTATACATAGCGTGTTGGAAGTGTTTATTTTCGTTTGGTCCCGGTGCTGCGGAGAGAAGACTGGAGGCCAAGAATCTGCAGCCAGACTGAAGAAAAAACCCCCCCCAGAGGCCGATCCCAGCCAAGAAAAAGCCCCTCCTAACCCGTTGTTCCCCGTCTAGGAAGAATGTTTAACCCAACGATCGGCCCGACGCCCACCGCCGTTCTTCACTCCTCGGATCCTCGCCTTGCTGGGAAGAATTTAGGGCCGATATAAAAGACGCACGGGAATGCGGCTCTGTAATTATATACAGATATGAAGAACGATCGATTCCCACCATAAAGAGGGCGATCGTGCGCATGAATGTGGCGGCCCGTTAACCACTTGCCCACCGGGCGCTCCCTCCTTCCCCTGCCCAGGCCACCTTTCAGCGCCTTCACACTTTGAATGACAATTGCGCGGTCATGCAACACTTAATTTGAAAAAAAAAATAGTTTTCTTTGGTATAACATTTTGAAAATAAGTAATTTTTCTTCTTCACGGATGAGGCGGCACTAATGGGCACCGATGGGCCCCCCGATAGGCTGCACTGATGGCCCCCCCCCCCGATAGCCTGCACTGATGGCCCCCCCTGATAGGCTGCACTGATGGCCCCCCCGATAGGCTGCACTGATGGCCCCCCCATAAGGCGGCACTGATGGGCCTCCCGATAGGCTGCACTGAAGGGCCTGAATGGATGGGCGCTGATGGGGCGGCACCAATTAGATGGCGCGGATGGGCCCCCCGATAGGTTAGCACTGATGGAGCCCCTCGTGCAAGAGAGCTAGCGGGAGTCCCTCCGGGATCCGCTCGAGTCGGCGCAGGAGCCCCTTAGCCTGGGGAGATTGCGGGATCCCGTCGGGCCAGGGTGGGAGCCCCGGAGCCCCTCAGGCAAGAGAGCTAGCGGGAGTCCCTCCGGGATCCGCTCGAGTCGGCGCAGGAGCCCCTTAGCCTGGGGAGATTGCGGGATCCCGTTGGGCCAGGGTGGGAGCCCCTCAGGCAAGAGAGCTAGCGGGAGCACCTCTGTAGCGGGATCCGCTCGAGTCGGCGCAGGAGCCCCTCAGGCCGAAACAGGAGCCCCTGGGGCCGGGAAGATTGCGGAAGCCCCTCAGGCCAGGGTCGGAGCGGGAGCCCCTTGGCCGAGAAGATTGCGGGAGCCCCCCGAGCCAGGGTCGGCGCGGGAGCCCCTTGGGCTGCGAAGATCACTGGATCCCTTTTGGGCCAGGGAGGTAGCTTTGAGCCCACCGGGGTCAGAGCGGGAGCCCCTGTTTTTAATGGAGTTGTCTGCTAGGTGATCAATCTGATCTCCCATCCCCCCCAGGCTTCTCTCCCCTTACTCTGCTTCCACTGCACACTGTGAGCCGAGAGATGGAAATCATAATACGGGTAAAATCTCTGGCCCAAAACTTCCGACGTTTTCACTGCGTGTCTCCGGAGTGTGTCGTGTGCGGGGAAAGACGGCGGTCTGGGGGGGAGGGGGGATGATGCACAGCGCCCGACTGAAGTCATCAATATCATGTTACTGTCTTCTCAGCAGAGCGAGAGGAAAATCCATTCCGTGCCTTTGAGACTCTTCCATTGGATGAGGAGATCCCGGGGATAGATCCGGGAGGGGCCGACATGGATCCACTCTGCTACTTACATGTGCCCATTATGAGGGGTTCCCACCATCCCTGTGCTGAGTTCCCGGGTCTGTACACCCTCTGTGCCCCATTATGAGGGGTTCCCACCATCCCTGTGCCGAGTTCCCGGGGTCTGTACACCCGCTGTGCCCCATTATGAGGGGTTCCCACCATCCCTGTGCCGAGTTCCCGGGGTCTGTACACCCTCTGTGCCCCATTATGAGGGGTTCCCACCATCCCTGTGCCGAGTTCCCGGGGTCTGTACACCCGCTGTGCCCCATTATGAGGGGTTCCCACCATCCCTGTGCCGAGTTCCTGGGTCTGTACACCCGCTGTGCCCATTATGAGGGGTTCCCACCATCCCTGTGCTGAGTTCCCGGGTCTCTACACCCGCTGTGCCCATTATGAGGGGTTCCCACCATCCCTGTGCCGGGTTCCCGGGTCTGTACACCCGCTGTGCCCATTATGAGGGGTTCCCACCATCCCTGTGCCGAGTTCCTGGGTCTCTACACCCGCTGTGCCCCATTATGAGGGGTTCCCACCATCCCTGTGCCGAGTTCCTGGGTCTGTACACCCGCTGTGCCCATTATGAGGGGTTCCCACCATCCCTGTGCCGAGTTCCCGGGTCTGTACACCTGCTGTGCCCATTATGAGGGGTTCCCACCATCCCTGTGCTGAGTTCCCGGGTCTGTACACCCGCTGTGCCCCATTATGAGAGGTTCCCACCATCCCTGTGCTGAGTTCCCGGGTCTGTACACCTGCTGTGCCCCATTATGAGGGGTTCCCACCATCCCTGTGCCGAGTTCCCGGGGTCTGTACACCCGCTGTGCCCCATTATGAGGGGTTCCCACCATCCCTGTGCTGAGTTCCCGGGTCTGTACAGTACACCTGCTGTGCCCCATTATGAGGGGTTCTCACATCCCTGTGCTGAGTTCCCGGGTCTGTACACCCGCTGTGCCCATTATGAGGGGTTCCCCCCATCCCTGTGCGGAGTTCCCGGGTCTGTACACCCGCTGTGCCCCATTATGAGGGGTTCTCACATCCCTGTGCTGAGTTCCCGGGTCTGTACACCCGCTGTACCCATTATGAGGGGTTCCCACCATCCCTGTGCTGAGTTCCCGGGTCTGTACACCCGCTGTGCCCATTATGAGGGGTTCCCACCATCCCTGTGCTGAGTTCCTGGGTCTGTACACCCGCTGTGCCCCATTATGAGGGGTTCCCACCATCCCTGTGCTGAGTTCCCGGGTCTGTACACCCGCTGTGCCATTATGAGGGGTTCCCACCATCCCTGTGCTGAGTTCCCGGGTCTGTACACCTGCTGTGCCCCATTATGAGGGGTTCCCACCATCCCTGTGCTGAGTTCCCGGGTCTGTACACCCGCTGTGCCCATTATGAGGCGTTCCCACCATCCCTGTGCTGAGTTCCCGGGTCTGTACACCTGCTGTGCCCCATTATGAGGGGTTCTCACATCCCTGTGCTGAGTTCCTGGGTCTGTACACCCGCTGTGCCCATTATGAGGGGTTCCCCCCATCCCTGTGCGGAGTTCCCGGGTCTGTACACCCGCTGTGCCCATTATGAGGGGTTCCCCCCATCCCTGTGCGGAGTTCCCGGGTCTGTACACCCGCTGTGCCCATTATGAGGGGTTCCCACCATCCCTGTGCTGAGTTCCCGGGTCTGTACACCCGCTGTGCCCCATTATGAGAGGTTCCCACCATCCCTGTGCTGAGTTCCTGGGTCTGTACACCCGCTGTGCCCATTATGAGGGGTTCTCACCATCCCTGTGCTGAGTTCCTGGGTCTGTACACCCGCTGTGCCCATTATGAGGAGTTCCCACCATCCCTGTGCTGAGTTCCCGGGTCTGTACACCCGCTGTGCCCCATTATGAGAGGTTCCCACCATCCCTGTGCTGAGTTCCCGGGTCTGTACACCCGCTGTGCCCATTATGAGGGGTTCCCACCATCCCTGTGCCGAGTTCCCGGGGTCTGTACACCCGCTGTGCCCCATTATGAGGGGTTCCCACCATCCCTGTGCTGAGTTCCCGGGTCTGTACACCTGCTGTGCCCCATTATGAGGGGTTCTCACATCCCTGTGCTGAGTTCCCGGGTCTGTACACCCGCTGTGCCCATTATGAGGGGTTCCCCCCATCCCTGTGCGGAGTTCCCGGGTCTGTAAACCCGCTGTGCCCCATTATGAGGGGTTCTCACATCCCTGTGCTGAGTTCCCGGGTCTGTACACCCGCTGTGCCCATTATGAGGGGTTCTCACATCCCTGTGCTGAGTTCCCGGGTCTGTAAACCCGCTGTGCCCCATTATGAGGGGTTCTCACATCCCTGTGCTGAGTTCCCGGGTCTGTACACCTGCTGTGCCCATTATGAGGGGTTCCCACCATCCCTGTGCTGAGTTCCCGGGTCTGTACACCCGCTGTACCCCATTATGAGGGGTTCCCACCATCCCTGTGCTGAGTTCCTGGGTCTGTACACCCGCTGTGCCCCATTATGAGGGGTTCCCACCATCCCTGTGCTGAGTTCCCGGGTCTGTACACCCGCTGTGCCCATTATGAGGGGTTCTCACCATCCCTGTGCTGAGTTCCCGGGTCTGTACACCCGCTGTGCCCATTATGAGGGGTTCCCACCATCCCTGTGCTGAGTTCCCGGGTCTGTACACCTGCTGTGCCCCATTATGAGGGGTTCCCACCATCCCTGTGCTGAGTTCCCGGGTCTGTACACCCGCTGTGCCCATTATGAGGGGTTCCCACCATCCCTGTGCTGAGTTCCCGGGTCTGTACACCTGCTGTGCCCCATTATGAGGGGTTCTCACATCCCTGTGCTGAGTTCCCGGGTCTGTACACCCGCTGTGCCCATTATGAGGGGTTCCCACCATCCCTGTGCTGAGTTCCCGGGTCTGTACACCCGCTGTGCCCCATTATGAGGGGTTCCCACCATCCCTGTGCTGAGTTCCCGGGTCTGTACACCCGCTGTGCCCATTATGAGGGGTTCCCCCCATCCCTGTGCGGAGTTCCCGGGTCTGTACACCCGCTGTGCCCATTATGAGGGGTTCCCACCATCCCTGTGCTGAGTTCCCGGGTCTGTACACCCGCTGTGCCCCATTATGAGGGGTTCCCACCATCCCTGTGCTGAGTTCCCGGGTCTGTACACCCGCTGTGCCCATTATGAGGGGTTCTCACATCCCTGTGCTGAGTTCCCGGGTCTGTACACCCGCTGTGCCCATTATGAGGGGTTCCCCCCATCCCTGTGCTGAGTTCCCAGGTCTGTACACCCGCTGTGCCCCATTATGAGGGGTTCTCACATCCCTGTGCTGAGTTCCCGGGTCTGTACACCCGCTGTGCCCATTATGAGGGGTTCCCACATCCCTGTGCTGAGTTCCTGGGTCTGTACACCCGCTGTGCCCCATTATGAGGGGTTCCCACCATCCCTGTGCTGAGTTCCCGGGTCGGTACACCCGCTGTGCCCATTATGAGGGGTTCCCACCATCCCTGTGCTGAGTTCCCGGGTCTGTACACCCGCTGTGCCCATTATGAGGGGTTCCCACCATCCCTGTGCCGAGTTCCCGGGGTCTGTACACCCGCTGTGCCCATTATGAGGGGTTCCCACCATCCCTGTGCTGAGTTCCTGGGTCTGTACACCCGCTGTGCCCCATTATGAGGGGTTCCCACCATCCCTGTGCTGAGTTCCCGGGTCTGTACACGCGCTGTGCCCCATTATGAGGGGTTCCCACCATCCCTGTGCTGAGTTCCCAGGTCTGTACACCCGCTGTGCCCATTATGAGGGGTTCTCACCATCCCTGTGCTGAGTTCCCTGGTCTGTACACCCGCTGTGCCCCATTATGAGGGGTTCTCACATCCCTGTGCTGAGTTCCCTGGTCTGTACACCCGCTGGGCCCATTATGAGGGAACAGATGTCCCCATTGGAAGGTTTCCACTCATCTCTTGTTCTGGGGACTTTTATGAGGGATCACCCTTAACCTTCTGTTTTGGTAATTAAGATCACCAGGAAGGATAGAGGGAAGAATATCCGAGCTTGGAGTTTGATTTGGGTTGAAACCCCCCCAGATAATGTTGGAGCCGGGGGCCCCTCCAACCCAGTGGCGGGAGCCGGGGGCCCCTCCAACCCAGTGGCGGGAGCCGGGGGCCCCTCCAACCCAGTGGCGGGAGCCGGGGGCCCCTCCAACCCAGTGGCGGGAGTCGGGAACCCCTCCAACCCAGTGGCGGGAGCCATGCCCTCCAGTCCAGGGGACCCCAAAGCCAGGGATGCCCGAACGCCTATGCTTCCTGCTGATTGAAGAGCCCTGACTTAGCAGGGGGTGTGTCAGACCTCTGTAGAGAGACCACTGCTTCTACACAACGAGTCAGGGTCTTTCTCTGCAGGATGCTGGCAGTGGACAAACTTTTTTTTTTTTAATGCATCTGGAATTTATGTATCAGATTTAGGATAATTTGTCTTTTAAATAAGTGTTTTTTGTTTCTTTCTTTTATTTTTTATTAGTCGGTATACAGATTCAGATCGGCGCAGTGCTGCATGGTGGACATGGTCCTGCATTATTCGGAAGGGGCCATTAATATACAGGATAGGGGGGTTGCTTTTTAGCAGATGTCAGTAATTTGGTTAACGCCCCTCCCCCAGACAGAAGGGGGGGGGGGGTCAGGAGGAGGTGAGCTGTGTATATGACAGGTGTGCGGGGGCCTCATCCTCTGTTCTCATTTCAGCCGCACAGAAACTCTGCCACCTGCTGGGCATGAACGTCATGGAGTTCACCCGCGCCATCCTCACCCCGCGCATCAAAGTTGGCAGAGACTACGTACAGAAGGCGCAGACTAAGGAGCAGGTGAGCCGCCCGACATCGCCCCAAAATGTGTTATTTTCAGGACACCAAAGGTTGTGCCTTTTTTTTTTTTTTTTTTTTTTTTTTTTAAAGTTAATTTATTTCTCAGTGAGACACAAAATATATATTTATATATATATATATATATATATACAGACACACACTCTATGCAGGATTTATTATATATATATTTCTCAGTGAGACAGGAATAGTAAAAAAATATCTATACTATTATATTATTTAAATTGTTTTGCCATTCCTATCTCATATTCATATATATATAATATTCCTCTTGGCGACAGGAATGGCAACACCTATAAAAAAAAATTATATATATATATATATATATTTTTTTTTTTTTTTTTCTTTATACATATACATGCTGCCATTCCTGTCTCTGAGAGAAAACAAATATTATATATATATATATAATTTCTCAGTGAGACAGGAATAGTAAAAAAAATAAATAAAATCTATATATATTATTATTTTTTATTATTATTTCAAGTTTTTTGCCATTCCTGTCTCATATATATAATATTTCTCTTGATAACAGGAATTGCAGCACCTATAAAGAAAATAATATAAATATATATATATATATATATATATATATATAACACTCTAAAAATTACAGGTTTTATTTTAAAATGACAGGTTTTATTTTAAAATTACAGGTTTTATTTTTTATATATATAATGTGTGTGTGTGTGTGTGTGTGTGTGTGTGTGTGTATATATATATATATATATATATATAATATAAATTCTTAGCTCTCCCCTCCTTCCCAGTAACAGTTTTCATTACCTGTTGATCCTGCCAGTAGATGGTGTTTTATTTTTTTATTTTATTTTTCTTCACTTCCTGTAATAAGGCGACAATACTTTTTTGTTTTCCAATGAAATTGCAGAGCAGCGTTGTCGCCCTAATCTTCGACGGTCATGCGGTTTTTTAAATGGCTTTTTTTTTTTTTTTTTTTTTCTGCCCAGGCCAATTTTCAGCTTTCAGCACTGTCACACTTTTGAATGACAATTGCGCGGTCGTGCTACACTGTACCCATATGAGATTTTTATCATTTTATTTCATACAAATAGAGCTTTCTTTTGGTGGTATTTAGTCACCACTGGGGGTGTTTTTTTTTTTTTTTTGCTAAATAAACTAAAGACCAAACATTTTTAAAACATACTGGGCCAGATTCACGAAGAGTTACGCCGGCGTATCGGTAGATACGCCGTCGTAACTTCGAATCCGCGCCGTTGTATCTTTAAGCGTATGCTCAAAACGAGATGCGCTTAAATCTTGCTAAGATACGAGCGGTGTAAGTCTCCTACGCCGTCGTATCTTAGCTGCATATTTACGCTGGCCGCTAGGAGGCGCTTCCGTCGATTTACGCGTCGAATATGTAAATGAGCTAGATACTCAGATTCACCCACGTACGCCCGGCCGTCACAGAAAGATACGCCGTTTAGGTAAGGCGTTTTCAGGCGTAAAGTTATTCCAAACAAAAAGATGGCGCAGCCAATGTTAAGTATGGACGTCGGGACCGCGTCAAATTTTAAAATGTTTACGTCGTTTGCGTAACTCGTCCGCGAATGGGGCTGGACGTAAATTACGTTCACGTCGAAACCAATGCGCCTTAGCGTCGTAATTTGGAGCATGCGCACTGGGATACGTCCACGGCCGGCGCGAATGCGCAGTTTAAAAAAAAAAACATCATTTACGTGGGGGTCACACTTCAAAAACACGCCCACATGAAACGCATTTGAATTCGGTGGGCTTACGCCGGCCCATTTACGCTACGCCGCCGTAACTTAAGGAGCAAGTGCTTTGTGAATACGGCACTTGCCTCTCTAATTTACGGCGGCATAACGTATCTGAGATACACTACGCCCGCACAACTTTACGCTGCTCTACGTGAATCTGGCCCACTATTTTTGAATTTTTTTTAGTGTGTAGGAAAGTTCTATAGTCCACAAACTATGGGATATATCTGAATTTTTTTTTTTTTTTTTTTTTTTTAAGAAGTACTGCAAATATATATATATATATATATATATATATATATATATTATATATATATATTAAAATGTAACATTTGATAATTTTTTTGCCTGTAATTGGAAATGTTGGCTTCATTTTCTCTCTCCGTCTTCCAGGCGGATTTTGCGATGGAAGCTCTGGCCAAAGCGACGTACGAGCCTCTTCCGCTGGCTGGTCCACCGGATTAACAAAGCTCTGGACCGCACCAAACGCCAAGGAGCCTCCTTCATCGGAATCCTGGACATCGCCGGCTTCGAGATCTTCGAGGTGATTTGTAAAGTCTCTTTAAAAAGAAACATGTTATACTTCCCTCCTCTGTGTAATGGATATGCTACAACCCGGAACTAGCAAGGGGGACCTAATAAAGGGGGTCCAACCCGCTACTAGCAAGGGGGACCTAATAAAGGGGGTCCAACCCACTACTAGCAAGGGGGACCTAATAAAGGGGGTCCAACCCGCTACTAGCAAGGGGGACCTAATAAAGGGGGTCCAACCCACTACTAGCAAGGGGGACCTAATAAGGGGGATCCAACCCGCTACTAGCAAGGGGGACCTAATAAAGGGAGTCCAACCCACTACTAGCAAGGGGGACCTATAAAGGGGGGTCCAACCCGCTACTAGCAAGGGGGACCTAATAAAGGGGGTCCAACCCACTACTAGCAAGGGGGACCTAATAAAGGGAGTCCAACCCACTACTAGCAAGGAGGACATAATAAAGGGGGCCCAACCCGCTACTAGCAAGGAGGACCTAATAAAGGGGGTCCAACCCACTACTAGCAAGGAGGACATAATAAAGGGGGCCCAACCCGCTACTAGCAAGGAGGACCTAATAAAGAGGGTCCAACCCGATACTAGCAAGGAGGACATAATAAAGGGGGCCCAACCCGCTACTAGGAAGGGGGTCCAACCCGGGACTAGCAAGGGGACCTAATAAAGGGGGTCCAACCTGATACTAGCAAGGTGGACCTAATAAAGGGGGGTCTAACCCACTACTAGCAAGGGGGACCGAATAAAGGGGTCAAATCGCTACTAGCAAGGGGGACCTAATAAAGGGGGGTCTAACCCACTACTAGCAAGGAGGACCAAATAAAGGGTTCAAATCCGCTACTAGTAAGGGGTCCAACCCAATACTAGCAAGGGGGACCTAATAAAGGGGGTCCAACCTGATACTAGCAAAGAGGAGCTAATAAAGGGGGTCCAACACGCTACTAGCAAGGAGGAGCTAATAAAGGGGGGGTCCAACCCACTACTAGCAAGGGGGACCTAATAAAGGGGGTCCAACCCGCTACTAGCAAGGGGGACCTAATAATAAAGGGGGTCCAACCCGATACTAGCAAGGAGGACCTAATAAAGGGGGCCCAACCCGCTACTAGGAAGGGGGTCCAACCCGGGACTAGCAAGGGGACCTAATAAAGGGGGTCCAATCTGATACTAGCAAGGAGGAGCTAATAAAGGGGGGGTCCAACCCACTACTAGCAAGGGGGACCGAATAAAGGGGTCAAATCCGCTACTAGCAAGGGGGACCTAATAAAGGGGGGTCTAACCCACTACTAGCAAGGAGGACCAAATAAAGGGGTTCAAATCCGCTACTAGCAAGGGGGTCCAACCCGGGACTAGCAAGGGGGACCTAACAAAAGGGGATCAACCCTAATAAAGGGGGACCAACCCGCTACTAGCAAGGGGGTCCAACCCACTGCTAACAAGAGGGAAAGGTGGCCGGGGAGTGTATGTGTTACTAATTTGGGAAGAAGTTATAATAAAGTCTCATTTTCTTCAGGGACTTCAACATTTGCAAATTGTATAACACTAATCTGCCAAATTAGCGGATATGATTTGACGGCACACTTCAGTTCGTTAACGGATTTAATGACCAACGTACATCATTTCTAATCTTATGACGTCGCCTCAACTGAGTCCTTTTTTTGTAGTTTCTTTGCTTAGATAATTGCTTTTTAAATTGAAGCTGAACTTTGGGGATCGGACAGAATCTGCCCTTGCAGTAGGCCCCTCCCCCGCCGCTCCAGCTGTTTGGACCATTATTACTGGTTAGCCATACTCCAGGATTCCACCAGAGGACCTCTTTTGTCTAAGCATACACTAAGGTTGTGTTCACTCTGTATGTAATAGGGGGGTCCTTGGGACAGGATTGGGAGGGGGGGGGGGGGACTAACGGCCAAGTCCATCCTTTTGCTGCGCCATTAAAGTGACCCTGTGAAGGGCCAGGCAACAAGTTTATTTTACCAGGAGCTCCGCCAGTTTCTCTGCCAAGTAATCAGTTCTCTGGGATATTGGGGGCAAGTGAACGACTCCACCACATGGCGATTGCCCCTCTAGGCACACAGCACTTCTCTCATGGGTATTGGGAGACAGATTCTAAAAGCCGAGGGGCAGGAAGGAGCGATGATCATGTGACCAGAGTTATTGGTTGCCACTGTGGTCACAAGATCGGTAGCCGGTCACTCCTGCTGCCAATCATTAGTGGTGGGGGGGGGGGGGTACTGTCTGTGACAGCTCGGTCTGTATGGTGGGAGCACACAGTCAGCAGGCTCTCAGCATAGAAACATTGGTTAACAAGTGGGGGCATATGTGCTTTTGCTGTTGCACATGTGTTGGGTGTGCAGCAGCAGGTTAGCCTTGCCTTAAACAGGGCCAAGTTTACTGGCAATCTTACAGAGGGACAGGAAGTCAGCAATTTGTAGCAGTTTTGTAGGGGAGGGAGGGGGAGCAAAATGGAAGCAGAGAATTAAAGAACTCTGTGTGGAGTCGGAGATGGACTTATGTCAATTGCCCCTCCTTGGTGACTGGTGGGGTAATGATCAAGAAGCAGCAGGTAAATTGGAGGAAGTACAGATCCTAAGAATATATTACGCAGGGAGATCCTTGCACTGCTGGTTCTTCTTTACAGCTTCTCCTGCAGCAAGGAGAACAGTGAGCAGGAACAGCAGTGCCATCACCAAATATCACTCCGAATCCGGTGAGACTACCAGTAAGTGGCATCGGTGCCTTAGATCGGGGGTCTCCAGGGGTTTGCAGAGGGTTGAGCCTCTGCAGTTTGCATGTCATAGTTTGTTGCAATGACTCTTCTCTTCCTCTTCCAGCTGAACTCCTTTGAGCAGCTCTGCATCAATTACACCAATGAGAAGCTGCAGCAGCTCTTCAACCACACCATGTTCATCCTGGAGCAGGAGGAGTACCAGCGGGAGGGCATCGAGTGGAACTTCATCGACTTCATCGCCCTCCGCTCCATTGACCTGATTGACCTCATCGAGAGACCAGTAAGTACGATCATCCGTTCTCCGAACCGATCAATGAGAGAGCTACCTAGAGCCAATCAGAAATCATCCCTCATTACTTCAACTGATGTGAATAATTTAATGCTGTTTGTTTGCAGAAGATGATGTGGAAACAGAAATTATTTACAATCTTTTTTTTCTATGAATGTGAAGTTACCCTTTCAACTCATCGGGGTTAATGGACTGCAATATCCCCCCCCCCTTTATCTCCATAATGCCTTCCGTACGTTGTAGGACAGGGCTCAACGCTTCAAGTCCTGAGCTACTAGCCAAGCCTTGAGTTACTCACCACCAGTTGCCCCGCCCCTAATCACTCCCTGCCCCGCCCCTAATCACTCCTGCCCCCCGCCCCACCCCTCATCTCCTGCCCCACCCATAATCACACCCTGCCCCGCCCCTAATTGTGCCCCGTCCCACTCCTAATCACACCCTAATTGTGCCCCGTCCCACTCCTAATCACACCCTAATTGTGCCCCGTCCCACTCCTAATTGTGCCCCGTCCCACTCCTAATCACACCTTGCCCCTCCCCTAATCGTGCCCCGTCCCACTCCTAATCACACCCCGTCCCACTCCTAATCACACCCTGCCATGTCCCTAATCACTCCCTGCCACGCCCCTAATCACACCATGCCCCGCTCCTAATCACTCCCCACCCCGCCCCTAATCACTCCCCGCCCCTAATCACTCCCCGCCCCGCCCCTAATCACACCCTGCCCCGCTCCTAATTGTGCCCTGTCCCACTCCTAATCACACCCTAATTGTGCCCCGTCCCACTCCTAATTGTGCCCGTCCCACTCCTAATTGTGCCCCGTCCCACTCCTAATTGTGCCCCGTCCCACTCCTAATTGTGCCCCGTCCCACTCCTAATTGTGCCCCGTCCCACTCCTTATTGTGCCCCGTCCCACTCCTAATTGTGCCCCGTCCCACTCCTAATTGTGCCCCGTCCCACTCCTAATTGTGCCCCGTCCCACTCCTAATCACACCTTGCCCATCCCCTAATCGTGCCCCGTCCCACTATAATCACACCCGCCATGCCCCTAATCACTCCCTGCCACGCCCCTAATCACCATGCCATGCCCCTAATCACTCCCTGCCACGTCCCTAATCACACCATGCCCCGCCCCTAATCAAACCCTGCCCCTCCCCTAATCGTGCCCTGTCCCACTCCTAATTACACCCTGCCCCGCTCCTAATCACACCCTACCCCGCCCCTAATTGTGCCCTGCTACGCCCCTAATCACACCCTGCCCCGCCCTAATCACACCCTGCCCGCCCAATTGCGCCCCGTCCCACTCCTAATCACACTCCTGCCCGCGCCTAATCACACCCTTGTAAAATATCTTATGAAATTACGATGTTAAGTGTTTCATGCAGAATTGGGTTACAAAAATAGATTTAACAACAATATTAACTTAAAGCATATTGGTACCCATCAGTGCAGCCTCATCCGTGCCCATCAGTACAGCCTCATTATTGCCGCCCATCAGTGGCCATCATTGCAACCTCATCCATTCCCATTAGTGCAGCCTCATTGTTGCCGCATATCCGCGCCCTACATGTTTTATATAGAGAAACAACAGCGAAAAGTGTCCATGGTGATGAACCACGTAGGGAGGGGGGCCACATTGGATCCCAAGGTGGCATCAGGATAGTGAAGCCTGCCAGTGGCACTGTGGGCTGGGTGAGGCCACAGGGATCCCAGGGTCCGGCATCCATTGTTACATGTTGTTACATATTATTGTTACATGTTGTTGTTGTTGCATATTATTGTTACATGTTGTCCTGCCTTGCAGTATTTCTCTTCAGCCTTTGTTTCTCTCCCCCCCACCCCAGGCCAACCCCCCCGGAGTCCTGGCTCTGCTGGATGAGGAGTGCTGGTTCCCCAAAGCCACAGACAAGACCTTTGTGGACAAGCTGGTGCAGGAGCAAGGCACCCACTCCAAGTTCCAGAAGCCGCGGCAGCTGAAGGACAAAGCCGACTTCTGCATCATCCATTACGCCGGCAGGGTAGGTGACTTCCGTGTCTGACCAGCGAGGTACAAGACGCCTCCAGTGCAAAATCATGACATGGCGCAGGTCGCCACTGATACTGCGGCGATCTTTTGCCGGAAGTGGAAGAAAATACCTGGAATAGACCGTATCTGCTCCCCCCCCCCCCCCCCAAATGTGTCCCCGGAGGTGGGGGAGGAACCGGATCAGCGGAAGTTCAAATTCTGGGGGAAAACTCCACTTTAAAGGGGTTGTAAAGCTTGATGTTTTTTCACCTTAATGTATCCTATGCAGTCAACGACCCCCAAAACCCCCCACCTCGTTTTACTTCCCTGAAACCCGAATTTCTGTGGAGTATGATCCCATGTAGTTTCCCCTTGCCAGCCAGATCGGCTCTTCATTGGGTAGATTGATAGCAGCGCAGTCATTGGCTCCTGCTGCTGTCAATCAAATCCAATGGGGCGGGGCCGAGTCCTGTAGTTGCGGCTATGCACGCTGAATGCTGGACTCGAGAGCGCGCCGCGAGGTAGCCCCTTGGAGAGCACTTTCCAAAGGGGGGGTTATCTGAGGGGGGGGAGGAGCCGAGAGAGATGCTATGGGACCCCAGAAGAGGATGTTTGGGGCCACATGTTTGTGTTTTTTTATTGAACCTTTAGCAGTGATGGCGAACCTTGGCACCTCTGATGTTTTGGGAACTACATTTCCCATGATGCTAACTACTGCTCAGAATGCATGAGCATCATGGGAAATGTAGTTCCAAAACATCTGGGGTGCTGAGGTTCGCCATCACTGACCTATAGTATCACTTTAACTCATAGTAAACCCGCACATGTGGCCCTCAGCGAGCTTTGGATTGCAGGAGGGCCCAGAGAAGTTGCCCACATTCGCGTTTACAATTGTATCCTCATTTGTAAGGTGATGGCCGGGAACACAGATTTTTTTACCAGATTCCTATCCTTTGTTTTGGTTTTGGAACAATAAAGTTGTAGCTGGGCTCTCTGGACATCCATTGGGCCCCCGGGGGCTCCTGCCCAGGTTGCCTGGAGAGGACTCGGCTCGGACATAGTGTGTGGAGAAGCTTTAATGGGGGGCAGGTTAGGTCCTTGCTGTTGTTGTTGCATTTACAGGTCTGCGTTGTCTCCCTGCAGGTGGACTACAAGGCCGATGAGTGCTCATGAAGAACATGGACCCTCTGAATGACAACGTGGCCACCCTCCTTCACCAGTCCACAGACAAATTTGTGGCCGAGCTCTGGAAAGATGGTAGGAAAACGCCTCATTGATGCTCCTTTCAGACCTAAATGTGTGTTTTGTGTGTCAAAGTTCAGCAAAATCTGTCAGAGGAACTTCAGGTGGATCTTTCGGTCCTTTGTTGTGAATGGTGAAGATTTCTGAGCAGAACTTCTCATTGTTGGGGGAAATCTGGGAAATTCCTTCAACCCAAACCGTTTTATACCGCTTATTTTCAACACCTTTTTTTGTTTTCGTTTCTTTTCTCATTGCCTTAGACATCCAGACTGTTCAGAGAGCCTCTTTTTATGACCCCTATGTGGAGGTGACTTCTTTTTTGCTCATAGTTTAGATCTGGATGTAGAGAGCGGCTTGTAGACTAGTCTGCCCGCCTGCCATGGAGATTCGGGTAGAGTGGGCAGAATCAGCTTTAGTCAGCTCAGATGTGCTTCGTACCTTCGCCACGGTTAGGTGCAGCCGATCTAGAAATTAACGGGTAAGGGTGTCTAGCACTCAAAAGTTGCCGTGATTAGGGCATCTAGTCATCTTATGTCTTGCTGACCTCAAGAACCACCTTCAACTGTCCATGGCCTGCTCCTCCCACCACGCCCATGGCCTGCTCCTCCCACCACGCCCATGGCCTGCTCTTCTTCTCGCCCATGGCCTGCTCCTCCCACCACCGCCCATGGGCCTGCTCCTCCCACCACCGCCCATGGCTTGCTCCTCCCACCACCGCCCATGGCCTGCTCCTCCACCACCGCCCATGGCCTGCTCCTCCCACCACCGTCCATGGCCTGCTCTCCCACCACCGTCTATGGCCTGCTCCTCTTTCCACCGCCCATGGCCTGCTCCTCTTTCCACCGTCCATGGCCTGCTCCTCTTTCCACCGCCCATGGCCTGCTCCTCCCCCCACCGCCATGGCCTGCTCCTCTTTCCACCGCCCATGGCCTGCTCCTCTTTCCACCGCCCATGGCCTGCTCCTCTTTTCACCGCCCATGGGCCTGCTCCTCTTTCCACGCCCATGGCCTGCTCCTCTTTCCACCGCCCATGGCCTGCTCCTCTTTCCACCGCCCATGGCCTGCTCCTCTTTCCACCGCCCATGGCCTGCTCCTCTTCCTCCGCCCATGGCCCTGCTCCTCTTTCCACCGCCCATGGCTGCTCCTCTTTCCACGCCATGACCTGCTCCTCTTTCCACCGCCCATGGCCTGCTCCTTCTTCCTCCGCCCATGGCCCCTGCTCCTCCCACCACCGCCCATGGCCTGCTCCTCCCACCACCGCCCATGGCCTGCTCCTCCCACCACCGCCCATGGCCTGCTCCTCCTTCCTCCGCCCATGGCCTGCTCCTCCTTCCTCCGCCCATGGCCTGCTCCTCCTTCCTCCGCCCATGGCCTGCTCCTCCTTCCTCCGCCCATGGCTTGCTCCTCCTTCCTCCACCCATGGCTTGCTCCTCTCCTTCCACCGCCCAGGGGCTGCTCCTCCTCCTTCCACCGCCCAGGGCCTGCTCCTCCTCCTTTCCACCGCCCATGGCCTGCTCCTCCTTCCACGCCCAGGGCCTGCTCCTCCTCCTTCCACCGCCCAGGGCCTGCTCTCTCTTCCACCGCCCAGGGCCTGCTCCTCCTCCTTCCACCGCCCAGGGCCTGCTCCTCCTCCCTTCCACCGCCCAGGGCCTGCTCCTCCTCCTTCCACCGCCCATGGCTTGCTCCTCCTCACCGCCAGGGCCTGCTTCTTCCACCCTACATGACTCGCCTCTTTCATTGTTTCCACATTTCCATGACCTGCTCTTTTCCCCACCCGTCATGATATTTTCCTTTCGCCTTCCATAACCGGTCATTCCCCCTTTTCCCCACTGCCCATGACCGCTCCTTTCCCCACCCTCCATGCCTGTTCCTCCCCCTTACATAACCAGGTATGCATGTTTAGGAAAAAGATGGTCGGTAAAATGACCAGAGGTTGCGGTATTTGCGCCTGAACCATCACTGGTACACTGCAGGAGTGCTGGTGCTGCATTGTACATGATGACGTCAGAGTAGTTGAGCCCATCAGATTGTGGAAGGGAAGAGACTGAGGGGCCAGTCACTGGAGGGGAGGAAGCCTGCAGAATGTGGTAAGTAAATCTGCTTTTCTTTTAAGGTTCCCCCTGGGTAATAATGAGCATTTATCCCCCTTTTTTATCGTCTTTCTTTAATCAGAGGCAGCAATATTTTAATAAATGGGGGGGGACAGGAAAATGGAGACACACAGTTGGATTGTCTTGGATCTTGTACAGTCTGGTTTTATCTCTCAGCGTATTATCTGCACTACGACCGTCACTAACCCCCTCCATCTTCTCTGTAGTAGACCGTATCGTGGGCCTGGATCAAGTGGCGGGAATGACGGAGACGGCGTTCGGATCCGCTTATAAGACGAAGAAGGGAATGTTCCCGCACGGTGGGGGCAACTGTACAAGGAGTCCTGACCAAGCTGGATGGCGACGTGCGGAACACCAACCCAAACTTTGTGCGCTGCATCATCCCCAACCACGAGAAACGCGTAAGTGTGAGATCAGAGGAGGCAGACCTTGACCCCGCCTCTGGGGGGCGTTGCAATAAAGTTGTGTTGAATCTGCTTTACTGATGCTGAGTTATAGGTACAGATCCATTGAGAATCGCATTCCTTTTCTCATTCAGGGGGCGAGACTCTTTTAAAGTTGAATTCCGACCTC
>CM056060.1:157719140-157726640 GCA_029574335.1 Rana kukunoris
GAGTCATAGGGAGATCTATGTGCATCGGATCTACTATGTGCCGGAACAGCGATCGCTGATGTGTCACTGGTAGCTCCTCCCCCTAACAGTTAGAACCACTCCCTAGGACACACTTAACGCCTTCCTCGTCCCTAGTGTTTAACCCCTTCACTGCCAGTGTCATTTTTACAGTAATCAGTGCATTTTTATAGCACCAACCGCTGTAAAAATGGCAATGGTGTAAAAAATGAGTCAGAAGTGTCCGATGTGTCCGCCGCAATGTTGCAGCCATGATAAAATCGCAGATTGCCGCCATTACTAGTAAAAAAATAATAATAATAAAAATGCCATAAAACTATCCCCTATTTTGTAGAGGCTATGGGCCAGATTCAGATACAAAGGAGTATCTTTCCGGCGGCGTAGCGTATGCTCTTTACCCTACGCCTTATTCAGAAAGCATTTGTTCCGTAATTTGCGGCGGCGTATCGTAAAGTGTCCAGCGTAAGGGTGCCTAATTCAAATGAGTCATGACCCCACGCAATTTACGTAATTTCAGAAGGGCGCATGCGTGAAATCACGTCGATCGTAGTCAATGTAAACGATGTGAACGTAAATTACGCACAGCCCCATTCCTGAACGATTTACGCAAATGACGTACAATTCGACGCTGTCCCGATGTCCATACTTAACATTGGCTGCTCCTCCTTTAGCAGGGGTAACTTAACGCTGGAATAATGCTTACGCAAATGGCGTAAACTACGGCGGCCGGCCGCAAGTACGTTTGGGAATCGCAGTAACTCCCTAATTTACATATTTGACGCTTAAAACGACAGAAGCGCCACCGTAAATATGCAACTAATATACGACGGTGTAACAGAATTCCGCCGCTCGTATATTAGCAGAATTCTGCCGCATCTTCTTTTCTGAATACCAAAAAAAGATACGCGGCTATTTTTAATATTTACGCGGCGTATCTCTTGATACGCCGACGTAAATACTATTTGAATCTGGCCCTATAACTTTTGCGCAAACCAATCGATAAACGCTTATTGTGATTTTTACCAAAAATATGTAGAAGAAGAATAGAGACATACGGAGTTAAAGATATACGGGAATGTCAGGTAAGTGAACTTCCTTTGGGGGTTGTTATAGAATCAGTGTGGTGAAGGCGATCGATCGATCCAGGATCTCTTTGCGCCGGTTCTTTGATTGGACGATCTTTCAGGCGACGTACAGACGACCGAGCTTCTCGGCAGAATCCAGTGAGAAGCTTGCTGGGAGACGTATTCTGGCGAGAAGCTCGGTCGCGTTTACACTTTCGTCGAGCGTCCCGTCGGGAAGCTCGTCGAGCCAAAAAAGAGAGCATGTTCTCTATTTCCTGGTTGTTCAATGAGGACTTTGGCTCGACGAGCTTTTCCGACTGCTCATCGGGAACCTCGTCGGGCGGAACGATGGGTTTAGCCCGACGAGGTTCTCGGACGCGTGTACGCCGCCTCATTTCACCTTTGGCGACTTTTCCTAGATTTAGTGCACCGTCCATCAATCTCAGGAACTATTTATGTGCTACTAATGTTTGAATTTTATTTGAAACATTTTTCTGAGTGTTTTTTTATTATAGTCGCAGCTCTTGGAATTTTATTTCTCACGAGGGAGAGAGATCGACTTATTGTTCGATCGTTTCTCAATTTTAAGATGTAGAAGAATCCGAATCGGCCTCAACTGAGGAAAAAAAGAGCTTTTACTTTTTAAAAAATGAAGATATTTATTACAAAAAAAAGTAAAAAATATTGCATTTTGTTTTTCAAAAATTGTCGCTCTATTTTTGTTTATAGCGCAAAAAATTTAAAACCGCCGATGCGATCAAATACCACCGAGAGAAATCTCTATTTGTGGGAAAAAAGGACGCCGATTTTGTTTGGGAGCCGCGTCGCACGACCGCGCAATTGTCAGTTAAAACGACGCAGCGCCGAGTCGCAAAAAGTGGCCGGGTCATTTGGCAGCCAAGTCCTCCGGGGCTGAAGGGGTTAATATAAGACGTTGCTGGTCTCTGGAACGTGTTCTGGGTCATTAAATCCGTGTTTAGAGTAACAATCTGAGAGGGACGGTAATGGCCGCCCCCGTATTACTCTAATGACACATTTGCTGGAATCGGTGATTTCAGCACCTCGGAGAGCTCCGCAGTCATTTCCCGCCCTTTGCTCTCTCCATGGTGCTGAAAATCAGATTTCCTGCTGTAAATATCACATACAGAGCCAAGCTCTTCCCACACCGAATCACACAAACAACGCCACTTACTGTCCTCCTTGAGATCCGATGATCAATTATCTTCTTCCTCACAGGGAATCACATAGAAAAGCAGCACAAGGACTCTACCAACTACGAGGAACCGACGGGGGTCATACAACTGTCACATTCGCATTGACACAAAGGACTCTACCAACTACGAGGAACCGACGGGGGTCATACAACTGTCACATTCACATTGACACACACAAGGACTCTTCCAACTACGAGGGACCGACGGGGGTCATGCAACTGTCACATCCGCATTGACACAAAGGACTCTACCAACTACGAGGAACCGACGGGGGTCATACAACTGTCACATTCGCATTGACACAAAGGACTCTACCAACTATGAGGGACCGACGGGGGTCATACAACTGTCACATTCACATTGACACACACAAGGACTCTTCCAACTACGAGGGACCGACGGGGGTCATGCAACTGTCACATCCGCATTGACACACACAAGGAAAGGACTCTACCAACTTTGAGGGGGACCGACGGGGGTCATACAACTGTCACATCCGCATTGACACACACAAGGACTTCACCAACTACAAGGGACTGATGGGGGTCATGCAACTGTCACATCCGCATTGACACACACAAGGACTCTACCAACTACGAGGGGGACCGACAGGGGTCATACAACTGTCACATTCGCATTGACACACACAAGGACTCCACCAACTACGAGGGACTGACGGGGGTCATACAACTGTCACATTCGCATTGACACACACAAGGACTCCACCAACTACGAGGGACTGACGGGGGTCATACAACTGTCACATTCGCATTGACACACACAAGGACTCTTCCAACTACGAGGGACCGACGGGGGTCATACAACTGTCACATTCGCATTGACACACACAAGGACTCTTCCAACTACGAGGGACCAACGGGGGTCATACAACTGTCACATCCGCATTGACACACACAAGGACTTCACCAACTACGAGGGACCGACGGGGGTCATACAACTGTCACATTCGCATTGACACACACAAGGACTCTACCAACTACGAGGGACCGACGGGGGTCATACAACTGTCACATCCGCATTGACACACACAAGGACTCTACCAACTACGAGGGACCGACAGGGTTCATACAACTGTCACATCTGCATTGACACACACAAGGACTCTACCAACTACGAGGGACCGACGGGGGTCATACAACTGTCACATCCGCATTGACACACACAAGGACTCTACCAACTACGAGGGACCGACGGGGGTCATACAACTGTCACATCCGCATTGACACACACAAGGATTCTACCAACTACGAGGGACCGACGGGGGTCATACAACTGTCACATCCGCATTGACACACACAAGGACTCTACCAACTACGAGGGACCGACGGGGGTCATACAACTGTCACATCCGCATTGACACACACAAGGACTCTACCAACAAGCGGAGGATGACGACGGGGGTCATACAACTGTCACATCCGCATTGACACACACAAGGACTCTACCAACTACGAGGGACCGACGGGGGTCATACAACTGTCACATCCGCATTGACACACACAAGGACTCTTCCAACTACGAGGGACCGATGGGGGCCATACAACTGTCACATCCGCATTGACACACACAAGGACTTCACCAACTACAAGGGACCGACGGGGATCATACAACTGTCACATCTGCATTGACACACAGTGGACGTCTTCTTATAGGACCGGTTGATGACCAATGGAGGTTGGACCTCAATAACATCCCAGATAATCTTTATTTCTGGTGCACCCCCCCCCCCCCCATCCTCCAGTAATGGAAGATTCCAGGTACCAGAACACCTGTACAGGTTAACGCAGGTTCAGGCGTGATAATTAACCCCCCCGAGATTTCCTGTTTATAGAAGACGTTTGCTGTTCTTCTCCTTTTCACTGATGAGTTTCACTCGTGTCTGAGATACGAAAATGATGACGCGGCAGATTCCGCCTCTCCTGGCGCTCTACCTCTTATAAGTGGAGAGGCTTTTCTGGAAGTGGGGGGGGGGGGCGCGTAGTAATGAGGTCCAGTGAGAGCGCCAAACAAAAGATTTGCCAATCTATAAGAGTTTAATATTGAAATATTCACCCAAACAGGGCCATCTTAATAGCATCATGGGCCCTGGGGCAAAGTAATGATTTGGGGCCCCTACAATGGAGACAGTGCAGTAGGTAGGAGGCAGACAAGCAGAGCTTCCCCTTTTGGGTGGAGCTCTGCATTAACTTTGTGATACAGGTAATCCTAGATTAATGCTTCCTTGTAGCTACCCAGGATATCTCTTAAACCTGCATGGTTTAGGACTTACCCCCCTGTCCCTTACATGTCATCGGCACATGCACACTGGGGCACATATGAGCCATTGCTTCAGTCTGTGTGCCGTTACCGGCGGCTACAACCAATCACAGCGCCGGAGCTGCGATACCCAGAAGTAACCCCCGGGAGAGATGTCGGCCGCCGGTGCGGTGTACGAGGCCAGCTGCAGGGGCTTCGATCTCAGGTAAGTAATTCATAATGAGCTAGTATGCTATTTTTGGGGCAGCGTGGGCTTAAGGACCAGCTGCTTTGAGGAAATTGCAGGGGCCTCACATGCAGCAGTGGCCCCACATGCAGCTGGGGCCCCTGGGCAGTGCCCAGGTGTGCCCTCTCATTAGGACAGTCCTGCACCTAAAGACACAACACGGGACAGCCTACGCAGTTCGGGGACTTGAAGATCTCCTCCTTCTTCGGGGATGAAAAGCAGACATACAAATCTTAGATTCACATCAACCTTTATAAGTGATAACAATTCAGAAAAGTTCAGATAATATAAAATTCATATCAAGAACCAATCTAAGATCTTCGTATCGCACAGAATGCCGTGCCAAGGTCTGGAATTATAGCTGGCTGGTGTTTCTTCTGCCCCTCCCCCCCATTCCCTTAAAGGGGTGTTAAAGGTACATTCGTCGATAAGCAGCCCCTCAGCCCCCCGTTTACTTACCTGGACCCTCAAAAGTCCCACGTCGTAAACGCGCTGGCTTCTTGACCGGGCTTCACGGCTCTTCTCGGCTCATTCATTGGATGATTGATAACAGTGCAGCCATTGGCTCCCGCTGCTGTCAATCTAATCAATGATGTGATGTGTCGGGGGGCGGGGGCCGAGTGGTACAGTCAGCGGCTATGGTCGCCAACTGTATCATGGGAGCGCGCCCGCAAGCTGACCCCCTTGAGAGAGCGCTTCCCAGAAGGGGGTTAGCCACCGAGGGATCCCAGAAGAGGAGGATCGGGGCCACTCTGTGCAAAACGAACTGCACAGTGGAGGGAAGTGTAACATGTTTGTTATTTAAAAAAATAAATAATAAGGAACCTTTACAACCCCTTTAAGGCAGGCAGGCCTTCTAGACAGACGGCATGAAATTGAGCGGAATAGAAAATGCCGGGTAGGTCACATCTATGCGGTTGATGTGGTTTTCAGGAGCATTTGCAGCGCGTTTTGCATTTTTCTCCTCTTTACAAACTGTGTATAGCAGGCTGGAAGCACCGCCCCCCCCCACCCAGCATGCACTGGTCGATGATGTCACAGTGCCACCAGGTGACGTCTCTGGGTAGCCCCGCCCCATAGCTATTTAGGAACTGTCATGCAGCAGTGCAGGCAGACGGCGGGAGTCTTCGGTAAGAGCGGAGCTCTACGGTGGGCATGCGGTGGGCGTCATTCATGATTGATGATGAATCCACATCGGGTGACATCGTTTTTTAATTTTCTAATCAAGAAATTTTCAAAAATGGGTGTAGTATCTTTATTCACTGTTTACATGTTTTTGGTGAATGGGTAGGGGCATTGTGTACCCCATAATCATTCACATAGGGGGGGCCAGATTCCGATAAGCCCCCCCCCCACCCGCAGACCCCTAAAACCACCGGGTCAGGATTCACCCAGATGCCGGGACAGGCCTGAGAGCTCCAGCCTCTGTTGATGGAGTAGAGATGGCGATCATGTGTAGTGAACGATCGTCAGTTGAGATGATGTTCTGTGGTTCCAAGGAAAGGAGAGTTTTACCAGATGGAAGATCTTTTCGTAGGTCACGTGAGAGACGAGTCTATTTTGGTCACAACGAGCCCACGTGCCATCTGAGGCCGTGGCATTGAGTGTATCCCGGTGTCATTGTACGCAAAGGGTTGTGAGATCAAAACCGAGGGAGAAATCTTGAAGATCGCGGCATCTTTTTGGACGATGAATGAATGATAAACTTATATAGCGCGGCACCTGCGAACTGAATCGCCTCTGGGCGCCTCAAGGTCCAAGGGAATTGATCGGCAAAAGGAGAATTTTACAAGATACAAAGATCTTTTAATAGGTTATGTGAGAGAATAGTCAAGTTTGGTCACAAAACACTTACCTGCTGTTTGGGGCTGTGGCATTGACAGGAAGGGGTGTGGCATTGACAGGAAGGGGTGTGGTATTGACAGAAAGGGGCATAGCATTGACAGGAAGGGGTGTGACATTGTCAGAAAGGGGCATGGCATTGACAGGAAAGGGTGTGGCATTGACAGGAAGGGGTGTAGGATTGCCAGGAAGGGGTGTGGCATTAACAGGAAGGGGTGTGGTATTAACAGGAAGGGGTGTGGTATTAACAGGAAGGGGTGTGGTATTGACAGGAAGGGGTGTTGTATTGACAGGAAGGGGTGTGTTATTGACAGGAAGGGGTGTGGGATTGACAAGAAGGGGTGTGGCATTAACGTGAAAGGGTGTGGTATTGACAGGAAGGGGTGTGGCATTAACAGGAAGGGGTATTTAAATTAAGGGGGTGAACAAGTTTACTTCGGCCTAGAGCAGCACAAAACCTAAATACACCACTCGCAAGTGTAGTCCTAAAAGAGTTCTGAGGTCAGGGCAGGCAAGTGGAGTCTACCACAAAATACCTGGAAGACCGGGAACCGGCGCTCTGGCCGGAGAGCCTTTGAAATTCACCAATAATCCTCTAATGTAATGAAGGCGTCTACTCATCACATCCAACGCATCAATTCTTTATTAGCTACATGGCAGGATACAGCAGTATTAACTAACGTGTTTCGTCTGAAGCCCTAATCATGGCATGCTAAGAGTAAGACTTCGGACGAAACGCGTTAGTAGGTTATTGCTGTACCATGTAGCCAATAAAGAATTGATGTAATGCAGACAGGGAATGGATGCTAATAGGCTGCAAGAGATCAGCAACACAATCTTATTAGAAACATGGTTTGAA
>CM056060.1:157739140-157771640 GCA_029574335.1 Rana kukunoris
CCCTCTCTCCTCTCCTCTCTTCCTTCCCTCTCTCCTCTCCTCTCTTCCTTCCCTCTCTCCTCTCCTATCTTCCTCCCTCCTCTCCTCCTCTCTTCCTTCCCTCTCTCCTCTCCTCTCCTCCTTCCCTCTCTCCTCTCCTCTCCTATCTTCCTTCCCTCTCTCCTCTCTTCCTTCCCTCTCTCCTCTCCTCTCTTCCTTCCCTCTCTCCTCTCCTCTATTCCTTCCCCCTTCTCCTCTCCTATCTTCCTTCCCTCTCTCCTCTCCTATCTTCCTTCCCTCTCTCCTCTCCTCTCTTCCTTCCCTCTCTCCTCTCCTCTCTTCCTTCCCTCTCTCCTCTCCTCTCTTCCTTCCCTCTCTCCTCTCCTCTTTTCCTTCCCTCTCTCCTCTCTTCCTTCCCTCTCTCCTCTCCTCTCTCCTTTCCCTCTCTCCTCTCCTCTCTTCCTTCCCTCTATCCTCTCTTCTTTCCCTCTCTCCTCTCTTCTTTCCCTCTCTCCTCTCCTCTCTTCCTTCCCTCTCTCCTCTCCTATCTTCCTTCCCTCTCTCCTCTCCTCTCTTCCTTCCCTCTCTCCTCTCCTATCTTCCTTCCCTCTCTCCTCTCCTCTCTTCCTTCCCTCTCTCCTCTCCTCTCTTCCTTCCCTCTCTCCTCTCCTATCTTCCTTCCTTCCCTCTCTCCTCTCTTCCTTCCCTCTCTCCTCTCCTCTCTTCCTTCCCCTCTCCTCTCCTCTCTTCTCTTCCTTCCCCTCTCCTCTCCTCTCTTCCTTCCCCTCTCCTCTTCTTCTCTTCCTTCCTCTCTCCTCTCCTCTCTTACTTCCCTCTCTCCTCTCCTCTCTTCCTTCCCTCTCTCCTCTCCTTCTTCCTTCCCTCTCTCCTCTCTTCCTTCCCTCTCTCCTCTCCTTCTTCCTTCCCTCTCTCCTCTCCTCTCTTCCTTCCCTCTCTCCTCTCCTTCTTCCTTCCCTCTCTCCTCTCCTTCTTCCTTCCCTCTCTCCTCTCCTCTCTTCCTTCCCTCTCTCCTCTCCTCTCTTCCTTCTCTCTCTTCCTTCCCTCTCTCCTCTCCTCTCTTCCTTCCCTCTTTTCCTTCCCTCTCTCCTCTCTTCCTTCCTTCCCTCTCTTCTCTCCTCTCTTTCTTCCCTCTCTCCTCTCTTCCTTCCCTCTCTCCTCTCCTCTCTTCCTTCCCTCTCTCCTCTCCTCTCTTCCTTCCCTCTCTCCTCTCCTCTGCTGGTCGCTCCGCCATTAATGAGCAGCGGCTTTGCGGAGGCCTCAGGCCCGGGGATTCCATTTCCCGTATTTCCCGGCTCATATTCCATCTATTGCTATGATGATCGGCTAACCCTTCATCCTTCAACATAGTCCCATTTAGTCAGGCATGTCCAAAGTCCGGCCCGTGGGCCACATGCGGCCCCCCTGTTGATTTAATATATAGGAGGCGGGACTTTGTATTAAAGACGCCACCGAGTAAACAAGTTTGTTTGTAATCTGGTGGCACTCATCCTGCCCCCCTCCCTCTGCCCTCCGAGGCTGCAGATGGGCATCGATCAGGCTGCACTGACGGCAACGGTAAGGCACATTCATGGCACATGTGAGGATGCATTGGTTGCAATAGTGAGGCTGCATTCATGGCAATGGTATGGCTGCATTCATGGCAATGGTAAGGCTGCATTCATGGCAATGGTAAGGCTGCATTCATAGCAATGGTGAGGCTGCATTCATGGCAATGGTGAGGCTGCATTCATAGCAATGGTAAGGCTGCATTCATGGCAATGGTGAGGCTGCATTCATGTCAATGGTAAGGCTGCATTAATGGCAATGGTGAGGCTGCATTCATGGCAATGGTAAGGCTGCATTCATGGCAATGGTGAGGCTGTATTCATGGCAATGGTGAGGCTGCATTCATGGCAATGGTAAGGCTGCATTCATGGCAATGGTGAGGCTGTATTCATGGCAATGGTGAGGCTGCATTCATAGCAATGGTGAGGCTGCATTCATGGCAATGGTAAGGCTGCATTCATGGCAATGGTAAGGCTGCATTCATGGCAATGGTGAGGCTGCATTCATAGCAATGAACTTCAAAGATGCGCCGGCGTATCTATCTTCTGTATTCAGAAAACAAGATACGCCGGAATTTTGCTTAGATATGAGCGGTGTAAGTCACTTACACAGTCGTATCTTAGTTGCATATTTACGCCGGCCACTCGGTGGCGCTTCCGTCGTTTTACGCGGCGAATATGCAAATGAGACAGAAACGCCGATTCACGAACGTACTTGCGCCCGGCCGTCGTATTTTACGTCGTTTGCGTAAGTGTAAGTCCGGCGTAAAATGACCCCGGCTACATCAGGTGTACACAATGTTAAGTATGGACGTCAGGACAGCGTCTAATTTTCCATCGTTTGCGTAAATCGTTCGCGAATGGGGCTTTGCGTCAGTTACGTTCACGTCGAAACCAATGAGTACTTGCAGGGTAATTTTGAGCATGCGCACAGGGATACGTCCACGGACGGAGCATGCGCAGTTCAGAAAATGCGTCAATTACGCGGGGTCACGATTCGTTTACATGGATCACGCCCCCTACCTGCCTATTTTGATTTAGGCGCGGTTACGCCGGCCCATTTACACTACGCCGCCGTAACTTTGGGCGCAACTTCTTTGTGAATACGGCACCTGCCTCTCAAAGTTGCGGCGGCGGCGTAGTGTAAATCAGATTCGCTTCGCCCGCACAAAGATAGGCGTCCCTACGAGAATCTGGTCCGGTATATCCAAATAACACGCCCGCGCTCATCCATTCACCGCACAGCCACAAAGGCGGGGGATTCTTATTGGACCAAATTTTTATGGCTCAAAGAATGTCGGGTACAATAGTCGGCCCTCAGGCATGTTCGCTTCACCTGATCTGGTCCTCTTTGAGAAAAGTTTGGACACCCCTGCCTTAAGTGTATTTGTTGCGGTACGCCGGCGCTCTTCCCGGCGGTGGGAATGCTGCGCACGGAAGACGTCACTTATTTCATGTTCTGATTTTCCTCACATAGACGGACTTTATTTCTCATTCCGATTGTCTGAGCGCCACACAAACATTCCCATTCCTTCTTTTGCTTTTTTTCAGCCGTGGTAGCAGCGTTTATTTCATTGACAGCGCAGGGTACCCACACTTTCATTAGGACCCTGGATTAAGGGGTGCCTCGGCGCGGCTCTAAAGACCAGTCACCTTGCATAAGGAGAGAGAGCAGAGCTGTGGGAGGAGTCCAGCAGGCTCCACCCACTACAGAAAAATACAGACTGTCCCGGGCAATCCGGGGAGCACTGTGGGAGATTGGGGGTGGAGCACTGTGGTAGGTTTGGGGGGCAGCACTGTGGGAAGTTGGGGGGCAGCACCGTGGGAGGTTTGGGGGGGGCAGCACTGTGGGGAGGTTGGGGGGGAGCACTGTGGTAGGTTTGGGGGGCAGCACTGTGAGAAGTTGGGGGGGCAGTACTGTGGGAGGTTTGGGGGGGCAGCACTGTGGGAGGTTTGGGGGTGGAGCACAGTGGGAGGTTGGGGGTGGAGCACCGTGGGAGGTTGGGGGTGGAGCACCGTGAGAGGTTTGGGGGGCAGCACTGTGGGAGGTTTGGGGGGGCACTGTGGGAGCTTGGGGGGAGCACTGTGGGAGGTTGGGGTGGAGCACTGTGGGAGCTTGGGGGGAGCACTGTGGTAGGTTGGGGTGGAGCACTGTGGGAGCTTGGGGGGAGCACTGTGGGAGGTTGGGGTGGAGCACTGTGGGAGCTTGGGGGAGCACTGTGGGAGGTTGGGGTGGAGCACTGTGGGAGGTTGGGTGGGAGGTACTGTTGGAGGTTTGAGGGGAGCACTGTGGGGAGGTTTGGGCGGGGGGTGCACTGTGGAAGCTTGAGGGGAGCACTGTGGGAGATTGGGGGGGGAGCCACTGTGGGAGGTTGGGGGGAGCACTGTGGGAGGTTGGGGGGAGCACTGTGGGAGGTTGGGGGGAGCACTGTTGGGGGGAGCACTGTGGGAGGTTGGGGGGAGCACTGTGGGAGGTTAATGGACCAGCAGCTGGTTGGAGGCCCAGCAGAGGGGAGGCCGTGTCCCGGTGGTTGAGAGACACAGATCTGGGGGACAGAAGACCCCATTGTGTATCAGAGCTTTACTATGTCAAGAACAGTCCAGTCAGGGAGCCTCCAAAGCACCTATGAGAGTTCAAATCACAGACACACTATGATGTCACAGACACACCGTGATGTCATAGATACAGAGACACGGCTGTGACAGAAGAACCAGTTTTGATTGGTCGGAGGATGCCGCTGATAGAGGAGGGATTGGGGGGAAAGGGGCCTCAGGGGTCTGCCGGGAACTTCATCTGAATGGAGAGGGGACTTCTGGGTAAGGACTTTGCCCGAATTCCGGTGACGATCTCCCAATCAGAATTGAGGAAAAGTTTCCCCAACTCTGCGTGTAAATAAAGTAATTGAAGACGAATCATGTGGGACGAATTTGGCAGATTTGGGAGGATAAATCCGCCGCCGCCGTTCACCGTGAAGAGAAGAAAATGGGAGATAATTGGGAAAATAATAAGACGGCCCCCCGCCGAGGAGTCGGGTTCAATCAGTCGCATCTAATTACCAAAAAGAATAAAAAACATGTGAAGACGGGAAACTCGACCGACATCCTTCACCACAATTACAGAGCGGCGGGAAAATCGGAGGAGCTTCTTGTCAGAGGAGTTCTGAGGTCGCCTCCCGCCGGGGGAATAAAACGGGACGCCTCATTTACTGAATATTTGGCAGGTTTTATACCGGACTCTGCGCTTTGCCTTCAGAATGGAGCCGAGGTCAGGAACAGAGCCAAGGTCAGGAACGGAGCCGAGGTCAGGAACAGAGCCGAGGTCAGGAATGGAGTCAAGGTCAGGAATGGAGCAGAAGTCAGAAAAGGAGCCGAGGTCAGGAACTGAGCCAAGGTCAGGAACGGAGCCGAGGTCAGGAACGGAGCCGAGGACAGGAACTGAGCCGAAGTCAGGAACAGAGCCAAGGTCAGGAACGGAGCCGAGGTCAGGAACAGAGCCGAGGTCAGGAATGGAGCCGAGGTCAGGAACAGAGCCGAGGTCAGGAACGGAGCCAAGGTCAGGAACGGAGCCGAGGTCAGGAACAGAGCCGAGGTCAGGAATGGAGCCGAGGTCAGGAACAGAGCCGAGGTCAGGAATGGAGCCAAGGTCAGGAACAGAGCCAAGGTCAGGAACGGAGCCGAGGTCAGGAACAGAGCCGAGGTCAGGAATGGAGCCGAGGTCAGGAACAGAGCCGAGGTCAGAAACGGAGCCGAGGTCAGGAACGGAACGGAGGTCCGAGGTCAGGAACTGAGCCGAAGTCAGGAACGGAGCAAAGGTCAGGAACGGAGCCGAGGTCAGGAACAGAGCCAAGGTCAGGAACGGAGCCGAGGTCAGGAACAGAGCCGAGGTCAGGAACGGAGCCAAGGTCAGGAATGGAGCAGAAGTCAGAAAAGGAGCCGAGGTCAGGAACTGAGCCAAGGTCAGGAACGGAGCCGAGGTCAGGAACGGAGCCGAGGACAGGAACTGAGCCGAAGTCAGGAACAGAGCCAAGGTCAAGAACGGAGCCGAGGTCAGGAACAGAGCCGAGGTCAGGAATGGAGCCGAGGTCAGGAACAGAGCCGAGGTCAGGAACGGAGCCAAGGTCAGGAACGGAGCCGAGGTCAGGAACAGAGCCGAGGTCAGGAATGGAGCCGAGGTCAGGAACAGAGCCGAGGTCAGGAATGGAGCCAAGGTCAGGAACAGAGCCAAGGTCAGGAACGGAGCCGAGGTCAGGAACAGAGCCGAGGTCAGGAATGGAGCCGAGGTCAGGAACAGAGCCGAGGTCAGAAACGGAGCCGAGGTCAGGAACGGAGCCGAGGTCAGGAACTGAGCCGAAGTCAGGAACGGAGCAAAGGTCAGGAACGGAGCCGAGGTCAGGAACAGAGCCAAGGTCAGGAACGGAGCCGAGGTCAGGAACAGAGCCGAGGTCAGGAACGGAGCCAAGGTCAGGAACGGAGCCGATGTCAGGAACAGAGCCAAGGTCAGGAACAGAGCCGAGGTCAGAAACGGAGCCAAGGTCAGAAACGGAGCCGAGGTCAGAAACGGAGCCAAGGTCAGAAACTGAGCCGAGGTCAGAAAGGGAGCCGAGGTCAGAAACGGAGCCGAGGTCAGGAATGGAGTCGAGGTCAGGAATGCAGCAGAAGTCAGAAACGGAGCCGAGGTCATGAACGGAGCCAAGGTCAGGAACTGAGCCAAAGTCAGGAACGGAGCCGAGGTCAGGAACTGAGCCGAAGTCAGGAATGGAGCCGAGGTCATAATTACCGCCAACCACGATTACCGCCGACCACGATTACCGCCGACCACGATTACCGCCGACCATGATTGCCGCCGACCATGATTGCCGCCGATGATTCATTTCCTGTCGGGGAGGGAAGTCGCACTCAGTAACACTGAAAGGTTTTTCTCTTAAAGGGAAGCACCTGCCGGGTGATGAAACGTTTGGCTCGGCTCCTCGTTCTTCGGGTTTCCAGGCTCGCCGATCCCTTCATTGCGGCACAAAGTCGATCCCGGCCAATTCCAGCGCAGATGGTACTTTCCCTTCAATAAATTGCTTCTCAGCGTTTCTTGATGGCGTGCCAGTTCTGACAAGGCGCTGCTGATCTTGGCGGCGTGTAACTCTCAGATAACACGCCGGCCCCGGCGGCGCAGGTTGTAGAGAACACGGAGGAAACGCTTCGGGTCTCCGAGATTCATCTGTTCAGGATCTGCGGAAACACGAGGAGGCGGCGACCGAGGGCGGCTTCCAGCGCGTCCGACTTTTCTTATCTCCTTCCAAACGCATCGCTGAGCTTTCAAGGGTCTCCCCGAGCGTCTCCGTCACCGCGATTATTTACCCGGCGCCATCCAAAGTGCGAAATACACAAATGTAAGAACGGAACAAAGCGGAACTCCGGGCACAAAAAACGTCATTCAGAGATTTTCATCAATAGCCGCAAAAATATAAATCCGCTTTGTGAGAACCAAACCCAGATATTACCTTATTAAAGTAGTGGTGACATCATCACTGGGCTGGGCATAGAGAGCAGAGCTGTCGGAGGGGCCCATCAGGCTCCACCCACTACAGGCTGAATGCAGAAAACTACAGAAGGGGAGGAGACAAGGCCAGTCACCTTGCCTAAGGAGAGAGAGCAGCAATGTGGGAGGAGTCCAGCAGGCTCCACCCACTACAGAAAACGACATTAGGGGCAGAGACAAGACCAGTCACCTTGCCCAAGGAGAGAGAGCAGGCCTGTAGGAGGGGTCCAGCAGGCTCCACCTTTTACAGGCTGCCTGCAAAAAACTATAGTCACCCTGCATAAGGAGAGAGAGCAGAGCTGTGGGAGGAGTCCAGCAGGCTCCACCCACTACAGAAAACTACAGAAGGGGCAGAGACAAGACCAATCACTTTGCACAAGGAGAGAAGGCAGAGCTGTGGGAGGGGTTCAGCAGGCTCCACCCACTACAGAAAACTGCAGGAGGAGGCGGAGACAAGACCAGTCTCCACTATGATCTGTGATAGTCAGACTCTTACAGCCACACTGGAATGTTGTATATATGTATATTTTGTGTGTTGTCTCATGCTGTTGTGGACTCATTGCTGGGATTGTTTGGGGTGTGGTTGTATTCCATTGTTTTTTTGTGTCTGCCTTGGAAAAAATGTATATTATGGGATGTGTATCTCTGTGGAGGGAGGGGGGATTCCTCCAACAGCCCCCCTGCTGATAAGACTGTTTACTGATGAGAAGTTTGAATACACCTGACCTGTGTTTCTATTGTTATTGGACAGTTTACCCCGCCCTGAATCCAAGGGTGGGGGTGGGGGCAGTGTCCCTGAGTTGTATATCTGTGGTAACATTCGCTTGAATAAAGAGAATTTTATGTTTTTCACCCAACACTGAAGTATGGCTGGTGTCTGGGGGGGGGGGGGGGCTAAAGGGTCTTGGATAGTTCTGGTTCTGGACAGAGGAAGGGTTTACAGTGGACATTGTCCTGTTGAGGACGAGGGTTCCCTGGGCCTTCAATACCACGGCAGGTGTGGGGCAGAGTTCTTGGGCCCTCTGTCCAGTTATCAGTGCCTCAGCTGCAGAAGTTTCTAGTGACTCCACAGATACTTCTGGCAGAAAATCCCAAGTCTCTGTCAGTGTTGTGGGAGAAAGGACGACTGCCTCTTCTCTCCGGGAGGCTGAGCTGCTGTTGGTGTTGGGCAGAGGTCAGCAGCACTCTGCCCTGTTGTCAGCACTTCAGCTTTGGAGACGGCAATCTCCGGAGATTCCACTGCCGGTTCTCTGGCATGCTGCTGAACACATTATAGCAGTTTCCTGTATTCCCTTTCCAGATGCTGTTGGTGTTGGGCAGAGGTTAGCAGCACTCTGCCCTGTTGTCAGCAGTTCAGCTTTGGAGACGGAAATCCCTGGAGATTCCACTACCGGTTCTCTGGCATTCTAGCAGTTTCCTGTATTCCCTTTCCAGATGCTGATGGTGTTGAGCAGAGGTTAGCAGCACTCTGCCCTGTGGTCAGCACTTCAGCTTTGGGGATGGAAATCTCCGGAGATTCCACTGCCGATTCTCTGGCATTCTAGCAGTTTCCTGTATTCCCTTTCCAGATGCTGATGGTGTTGAGCAGAGGTCAGCAGCACTCTGCCCTGTTGTCAGTACTTCAGCTTTGGGGATGGAAATCTCCGGAGATTCCACTACCGGTTCTCTGGCATTCTAGCAGTTTCCTGTATTCCCTTTCCAGATGCTGATGGTGTTGAGCAGAGGTTAGCAGCACTCTGCCCTGTTGTCAGTACTTCAGCTTTGGAGACGGCAATCTCCGGAGATTCCACTGCCGGTTCTCTGGCATGCTGCTGAACACATTCTAGCAGTTTCCTGTATTCCCTTTCCAGATGCTGTTGGTGTTGGGCAGAGGTTAGCAGCACTCTGCCCTGTTGTCAGTACTTCAGCTTTGGGGATGGAAATCTCCGGAGATTCCACTGCCGATTCTCTGGCATTCTAGCAGTTTCCTCTATTCCCTTTCCAGATAATGTTCTTTCCTTAGTCCAAATCAGGTTTAAGCTCGGAGACCCCCTACAAGACCGAGCATAGCCCCTCTGTCCAAATTAACGAATATGTTCAAATTCGTAAAAAAAAATTTTGGAACAAACCGAATTGCACATGACTACTTACAGTAACATTGACCAAAATCGGTCCATCAAATTCTTAAAAACACCAAAAACATCTTTCTGCGATCTTCCATGATGACTCCAATTCCTTCGATCACAATTCCCCTTCCACCTTCTGTATCTGGAGAGATCACTTTCTCTTTCAGGATGTGTGAAGAGGCCATACACTCCTGAATATTGTCCAACTCCGCCATTATCTCTCTCCTAGCCCCGGGACCTTTCCGGGCAGATCACCGCCATGGGAGGACCAGACGTCGGTGCAAAGCCTGAGACAGGGATGGACAGGCCATTGGGACTACAGGGAGTTTCCCGGTGGGCCGATGGCTCAGTGGGTCGGCTTCAGTGAGGGAGGACTGCCGCCCCCCCTCTGTCTCTCCATCCCCGCAGTGCTCACCTGGGGGGAGCAAAGAAGCAGGGGGAATGACAGAGGAGCATGGAGGAGGGGACAGACAGCTGACTCAACAGCTATGGCCTGGGAGTTTCTCACTTAATCTTGTCCCATGGGGGGGGCACCGAACTGATTCTTTGCCCCGGGTGAAATAATGTCTAGCTTCCCCACTGGTACTGCCTATAAGAGTACCGGCCGTTCTACACTAATAAAGTAGAGAAGTAGAATGGCTAGTAAAGGGGGAGAGGGGGCTTGGGTGGCCTGGTGAGGGGGTCGCCATGGGAGGGACCTGTCAAACTGGGCCAGTCTGGATGAAGTCCAGGGCCAAATTTCGGTCCCAGTCCAAAGGAGAACGTCCACCTTGATTGATTTTCTGGAGACAAATCTGTCGGCCCGACATTTACCCACAACCGCAGGAATTTCTGACTCCTTTATCTCTCCTAAATAAACGTATTGCTTGGAGAATCTTCGCACGCTGTACCTGTGTTCATCAGAAAAAGATCCTGCAGACCGGTGATTTCATCTGTTCCTGCAAATCCCTTCCCAAACATTATATATTATTACTGGAGTTATTAAAGCATTAACTCACGGCGGGGCCCGGGGGCCACAATCTGCCGGTTATGTGTGCGGCGTCTCTGAAGGATATCCGTCTGTAATAAGAGCAGAGCACAGATTTCTCTTCATTAAATGTCGGAGGAGTTCTGCGGAGGGAGGGCTCCTCCTCGGCCTCTCATCCGGCTTTGTGTGATGATAATGAGGTCCGGTGAACCACAAACTCTGTGCGGAGGATGGGCGGAGGATGGGGATAACCTGCATCCCTTCGTCTTGTTAGGAGACTTGGCCGGCGGGTCTCCGCAGGTCATCAACACGAGCGAGCAATGCGATTTGTTGGGTGCCTGTGAGTTGTGAAAGTTGGGAGCATTGACAGGTCTGTAAATGTGCCTTCCAGGAGATCCCTACACTGGAGGTACACAGGGAATACTGCGGGAAGGTCGCCCCCCGGGGTCACGGCGCCCCTTAGAAGGAAAACCTCTGTTGTGTTGATCTCGATATGACAAAGATAAATGTTGTTTTCTGCGTTTCTCATTTCCCCTCCCATAATTGGCTTACTGTCCTTCCCTGAGGAAGCCAACAAGCCGCCGATAACTCCTTATTTTCTAATCAAGTCCTTATTAAATGTAGCAGAAAAAAAAGCTATTGGATTAAATGGAAAGACAACCGGGCAGCAAGAAAGCAAAGAACTGGCGAAGGTTCTACCTAGGATGCCAAGAATCATCATTGAGTGTTCTGAAGATGTAGAAAGATCTCCAACGAAACCTCAGGGAAGGGGCGGTGAAGGGCGGTGAAGGGCGGTGAAGGACGATGAAGGACGGTGAAGGGTGGTGATGGACGATGAAGCACAGTGAAGGACAGTGAAGGCCGGTGAAGGACGATGAAGGACAGTGAAGGGTGGTGAAGGACGGTGAAGGACAGTGAAGGAAGGTGAAGGACGGTGAAGATGGTGAAGGATGGTGAAGGGCGGTGAAGGGTGGGGAAGGACAGTAAAGGACGGTGAAGGGCGGTGAAGGATGGTGAAGGACGATGAAGGACGGTGAAGGGTGGTGAAGAGCAGTGAAGTATGGTGAAGGGTGGTGATGGACGATGAAGCACAGTGAAGGACAGTGAAGGCCGGTGAAGGACGATGAAGGACGGTGAAGGGTGGTGAAGGACGGTGAAGGACAGTGAAGGAAGGTGAAGGACGGTGAAGATGGTGAAGGATGGTGAAGGGCGGTGAAGGGTGGGGAAGGACAGTAAAGGACGGTGAAGGGCAGTGAAGGATGGTGAAGGACGTTGAAGGTAAGTGAAGGACGTTGAAGGACGGTGAAGGGCGGTGAAGGGCAGTGAAGGACGGTGAAGGACGATGAAGAAAGGGGATGGAGAATGAAGGGCAGTGAAGGACAGTGAAGGAAGGTGAAGGATGGTGAAGGACGGTGAATACGGTGAAGGACGGTGAAGGATGGTGAAGATGGTGAAGGGTGGGGAAGGACAGTGAAGGGCGGTGAAGGACAGTGAAGGAAGGTGAAGGATGGTGAAGGACGGTAAATAAGGTGAAGGACGGTGAAGGGCGGTGAAGGACGGTGAAGGGCAGTAAAGGACGGTGAAGGACGGTGAAGGGCGGTGAAGGAAGGTGAAGGACGTTGAAGGACGGTGAAGGGCGGAGAAGGGCAGTAAAGGACGGTGAAGGACGGTGAAGGGCAGTGAAGGAAGGTGAAGGACGTTGAAGGACGATGAAGGGCGGTGAAGGGCAGTGAAGGACTGTGAAGGACGGTGAAGGACGATGAAGGAAGGGGAAGGACAGTGAAGGGCGGTGAAGGACAGTGAAGGAAGGTGAAGGATGGTGAAGGACGGTGAATACGGTAAAGGACGGTGAAGGACGGTGAAGATGGGGAAGGACAGTTAAGGGCGGTGAAGGCAGTGGCGTATCTAGGGTATGGCAGCCATGACCATATGAAAGGTGCTCTGTTGAGTGCCTGGGCAGCAAGGCACTTACCAGGGTCTGAGGGTCTCTTCTTCCCTCCTCCCGAGCATAGGCAGGATCTCCTTTTCAGTACCTTTGCTAATGGACATTGGCAGCGCTATCCCTGCTGTGTTCAGCCACAGCCCTCCCCTGTTCTGCCATTCCATCTGGTCGGATTGGCAGCACACAAAGAAGAAGGAGGAACATCAGTTTCTCCCTCTCCTCTGTGAAAACTGAGGCCTTAAGTGATGAAGAGTTCATCACTTCCAGTATTGTTTCTGCATTTACCTGGCTGGTATCAGCTAAGAAAGCAGCCAATATGCCTTGAAGGGCAGAGGAGGGATTAGGGGTCTAATAAACCCCAGATTTCTCCATAAAGAGGATTAGTGATTGTCGCAAACATAAAAGTTTGCATTCGCGAGCGGCGGACACAAACTTCCACAAAAGTTCTCGAACGGGTGAACATAGACTTCAATGAGCAGGCGAAATTTAAAACCCACAGGGACTCTTTCTGGCCACAATAGTGATGGAAAAGTTGTTTCAAGGGGACTAACACCTGGACTGTGGCATGCCGGAGGGGGATCCATGGCAAAACTCCCATGGAAAATTACGTAGTTAACGCAGAGTCGGGTTTTAATCCATAAAGTGCATAAATCACCCAACATCCCTAAATTGTTTGGAATAACGTGCTTTAAAACATCAGACAGGGTTAGGGTTCACAGTGACAGACCAAACTCCCCGTTTAACGCACCGCAAACCACCGCAAACAGTCCATTTGCACAACTGCAAACTCCCCATTTACACAAGGTTGGATACCAAATATATGAGTGGTGGCACTGGACAAGTGGGCACAGTATACGCTGTGAGCCTGACACACACGCGCTGGCAGGCAGATTACAGAGAAAATAAAAGAAGCAGACTGATGTACGAGCCCTATACAGGCTGTCACCTGTCAGTATTTTAGGAAGAGCGGATCTAGTCTAGCTAAACTCAATAAAGTGTATAAATATATATACAACACCTGGGATGCATATATATCCTCTACACACTCTAACTCTAACTGACTAGCCTGCCTGCCTGCTCTATCTAACTCCAAAAAATTACACTCTCTCTGTCTCTCTCACTGTAAACCACGCAACACACAGATTACAGAGAGAAAAAAAAAAAGCAGACTGATGGGCTAGCGCCTAAAAAGGGCTTTTTAGGGTGCTGTCAGGACGCTGTCCTGACAGCAGAGATCAGATGAGTCTTTCAGGACTGGAGTGGACACTGAATACACTGGCCTAGCTATAGATTTCCCTATTAAATCAGCAGCAGCTACACTGTCCCTCCTCTCACTGATGCTGTCCAGGAGGTGGGAGGGTTTAGGGAGGAAGGGTATGCTGCTGATTGGCTGGAATGTGTCTGCTGACTGTGAGGTACAGGGTCAAAGTTTGCTCAATGATGATGAGTAGGGGGCGGATCGAACATCGCATATGATCGCCCACGGTGGCGAAAGCAAACTATTCAACCGCGAACCGTTCTGTACATCTCTAAAGAGGATATGTCACTACCCAAGGTATCACAAGGGATGATAAATATCACTAGTTTTGTTAGCTGTTTTTTTTGTTAGGGTTATCTGAAAGATGGGTTTCAAATGTTTCAACAGGGGCGCAGTTTCAGTGATTGCCATAGGCGCCATTTTCACTAGATACGCCTCTGGGTGAAGGATGGTGAAGGACGGTGAAGGATGGTGAAGGACGGTGAAGGATGGTGAAGATGGTGAAGGACAGTGAAGGGCGGTGAAGGGTGGGGAAGGACAGTAAAGGACGGTGAAGGGCAGTGAAGGATGGTTAAGGGCGGTGAAGGGCGGTGAAGGACGGTGAAGGGCGGTGAAGGATGGTGAAGGGCGGTGAAGGACGGTGAAGGACAGTGAAGGATGGTGAAGGACGGTGAAGGACAGTGAAGGGCGGTGAAGGGCGGTGAAGGGTGGGGAAGGACAGTAAAGGGCGGTGAAGGACGTTGAAGGAAGGTGAGGAACGTTGAAGGACGGTGAAAGACAGTAAAGGACAGTGAAGGACGGTGAAAGACAGTGAAGGACAGTGAAGGGCGGTAAAGGACAGTGAAGGGCGGTAAAGGACGGTGAAGGGCGGTGAAGGACGGTGAAGGGCGTTGAAGGATGGTGAAGGGCGGTAAAGGACGGTGAAGGGTGGTGAAAGACGGTGAAGGACGGTGAAGGACGGTGAAGGATGGTGAAGGGCGGTGAAGGACGGTGAAGGGCGGTGAAGGACAGTGAAGGGCTGTGATGGACGGTGAATGGCTGTGAAGGGCGGTGAAGGACGGTGAAGGACGGTGAAGGACAGTGAAGGACGGTGAAGGGCGGTGAAGGACGGTGAGGGGCGTTGAAGGATGGTGAAAGATGATGAAGGGCGGTGAAGGGCGGTGAAGGACGGTGAAGGACGGTGAAGGATGGTGAAGGACAGTGAAGGACAGTGAAGGGCCGTGATGCACGGTGAAGGGCGGTGAAGGGCGGTGAAGGGCGGTGAAGGGCGGTGAAGGACGGTGAAGGGCGGTGAAGGACAGTGAAGGACGGTGAAGGACGGTGAAGGACGGTGAAGCGCGGTAGCCACCTGATGATCCCGATGACATGTCTTCCCTCCCTCTTTCATCATACCAATCCCAACATTATAGCTCTTGCTTGATGGCCTAATGATTTTCTAAGGTGGTTGTAACGGCTACCCAAGTAGGGAGAGGGTATCAGCCGTTGGAGACGTCCTTTTCCCTGGCAAGTTGCTATGCAAGTAAGTCCAGTATAAGCTCATCCACAAGAGCCAAAGGGAGAGTCAGGTCCAGTTGTAAGAGGCACAGAATAAATCCCATCGCATTCCCTTCCATAAACGAGACAGGCTACGTTTGAAGGGTCAAGTAGACTCAGCTTTAATGGTACATTTCTTAGTTTATATCTTAGGTACACACTGGTGAGTGCTCAAGGAACAATGAAAGTCTCCGCCCCCTCCCTCCACAGGGGGGCCCCAAGTTAGACACACTGGCACCAGGCCAAAAGAAACCAAATTTCTTTTCTCAATAGACTTCAATCACAGATAATCCCATCAGTGGATAAACATTTCGGCACCGCAAAGCCTGACAAGTTCTTCTGAACACAAATGACATGCTAATTCAATACAACTGACAGGAGACTGATAATTTGAAATATAATACACACAAGAGAGAAGAGACATTTAGAATTCAGCAGTGAAAGAGTCACTCTACAATTAACCTTCTAAACTCAGAACTAACAAACCCAAAACAGCCCTCCAGATATCTCAGGATATAATGTGGATAATCCATATCTCAGGTAGTCCCAGATATCATTCATCCTATTGTAACACGACCTTCGGTTCTTTGTATGTCCCACTGCATGATTATTATAGATGTACAGGCAGAATACATAGTTCCGTTACAGTGGTGTCTCGTAGGGTTGCGGTCGCCGGGCCCCTAGCCATCCCTGTCTAGTATAGTGGTTTACGTGGCCTATTCCGTGGTCAGGATAGTCTGTCATAGCTATAGGGAAGACTTGGTGTAGGACGTGAGACGATGGAGGGAAACAGGGAGATCGTGGGGGGTATGGCAATGTATGGAGAGGGGTTGTAGCGGTGGAATTTATTCATTGAGACAGAAATGAACAATATACCTGTCCTGGACCTAGGGTTGCCATCTGTCCGGGATTCACCCAGACTGAAACCTGGACACTTAATTCAGACCGGACTTTGGCTCCCCAAGTAACCGAGATAGTCACACAGAAATCTGTTGCTGTCTGAGAGCTGTCTAGGGGGCGGTTTCGGCATCACTAGGGGGAGGGCAATGATGTCAGCAAGAGCGATTTGGCCACACCCACTGTTCACTGCAGCACGCTATGCACACCACATTACTGCTCTCCTTGGGGCACCTAAAGTGTTTGGGTTTGGCTTGAAGAAAAGGTGGAAACCCTGCCTGGCCCCCACTATTTACCCCTGGGCCCATTACAACAGGACCAGTTGTACTACCTTATCAGCAGCCCTGGCCATGGTATATGGAGGGTTGTACTGGCCATCCCTGAATGGGCGTGGAAGAAACAGGGAGGGGCCAGGACTGAACTAACACTATACAGGAGGGGAGGACAGAGGGAGAGACCAAATACCATAAATAAACAAGTTTTAGTGCCGGAAAGCACCACTAGATGTCAGCAAAACAATAATAATATGATGCAGTACAACAAGTACATGAAGGTGGACAGAACACCCACTGTATCCGCTTTTCTTCAGACATGTGCTCTGGAACGGCCAGTCTCGGTATCTACAGAATAAAAGCAGCTTAGAACCAGCAGAGGCACATTTATTTCTTCTATGGAAGGAGGACGCTCCGAGTATTTCCCGTTGAACGTTAATGAGATTGGTTGACGGCTTTCGGTTGAGAAGGTCTGCAGGAACGTGAACCCCTTTGCAGACCCCTCCCCCCCCCCGCCCCCCCCCCCCCGGACCGGACCCTGAGAAGCTGATCCAGCCAGACTGACTTCTTTCTAATTAAGCCCAACGGATGAAGGAGGAGAATTCCCTCCGGAGCTCTGCAGAGAAGATTAGAGGAGGGAAGAGGAAAGGCTCTTCAGAAGATTCTACCAGTCAGATGTGCAAATGACTCCGGAGTCCGGACTACACCGGGGGGGGGGCAGGTAATTATACCTCCAGCGGGGGGGGCAGGTAATTATACCTCCAGCGGCTCCAAGAGGGGGGGGCAGGTAATTATACCTCCAGCGGGGGGGTGCAGGTAATTATACCTCCAGCGGGGGGGCAGGTAATTATACCTCCAGCGGCTCCACGAGGGAGGGGCAGGTAATTATACCTCCAGCGGGGGGGGGGCAGGTAATTATACCTCCAGCGGGGGGGGCAGGTAATTATACCTCCAGCGGCTCCACGAGGGGGGGCAGGTAATTATACCTCCAGCGGGGGGGGCAGGTAATTATACCTCCAGCGGCTCCACGAGGGGGGGGGGGCAGGTAATTATACCGCGAGTACCTCCACCGGGGGGGGGCAGGTAATTATACCGCGAGCGGCTCCACGAAGGGGGGGGGGGCAGTAATTATACCTTCAGCAGCTCCACGAGGGGGGGGGGCAGGTAATTATACCTCCAGCGGGGGGGTGCAGGTAATTATACCTCCAGCGGGGGGGCAGGTAATTATACCTCCAGCGGCTCCACGAGGGAGGGGCAGGTAATTATACCTCCAGCGGGGGGGGGCAGGTAATTATACCTCCAGCGGGGGGGGGCAGGTAATTATACCTCCAGCGGCTCCACGAGGGGGGGCAGGTAATTATACCTCCAGCGGGGGGGGCAGGTAATTATACCTCCAGCGGGGGGGGCAGGTAATTATACCTCCAGCGGCTCCACGAGGGGGGGCAGGTAATTATACCGCGAGTACCTCCACCGGGGGGGGCAGGTAATTATACCGCGAGCGGCTCCACGAAGGGGGGGGGCAGGTAATTATACCTTCAGCAGCTCCACGAGGGGGGGGGCAGGTAATTATACCTCCAGCGGGGGGGCAGGTAATTATACCTCCAGCGGCTCCACGAGGGGGGGCAGGTAATTATACCTCCAGCGGCTCCACGAGGGGGAGGCAGGTAATTATACCTCCAGTGGGGGGGGGCAGGTAATTATACCTCCAGCAGCTCCTAGAGGGGGGGGGCAGGCAATTATACCTGCAGCGGCTCCACGAGGGGGGGCAGGTAATTCTACCTCCAGCAATCGAGCGCCGATCCGTCTGTAAAGCGCGAGCGCTATCAATACGTTTATTAAAAAAACGATATTGTGCAAAAAAAAAACGTAAACAGTTGGACCCGCGCTTGTAATTGCCGACACCGGGTTATTGAAAAAAAACGGCACAGGGGTCCCCCCCAAAATCCATACCAGACCTTTATCTGAGGATGCAGCTCAGCAGATCAGGAAAGGGGGAGGGGACAAGCAAGTGCCCCTCCTCCTGAATTAAATCACATACCCTCAACATGGGGGGGGGGTTTTGGGGCAAAGGGGGACTCTGCCCCCCCCACCTCAAAGCACCATGTTAATGGGGACAATGGTCTCTTCCCCACAACCCTGGGCTGTGGTTGTCGGGGTCTGCGGGGGGCTTATCAGAATCTCAAAACCCCTTTAACAAGGAGGTCCCCAGATTCCGCCCCCCCCCATGTGGATAAGTTTGGGGCACCCCTATCCATTCACCCAAAAAAGTGTCAAAAAGTAATAAAAACACAGAGACAATGTTTGACAATTCATAAAAAAAAAACAATGCCCCCCCCCCCGATGTAACTCCATTGTCAATCGCTCCGCCCGCCGCACCCGGAAAAAAGAAAAAGGCTATGAAGGCCGGGGGGGGGGGGCCTAGTGCCGTCTCCGCCCTTTGACAGTCATTGCACAGGTAAGGGGTAGGGACACCTGGTGACATCACCTGGTGGCACCGCCCACTTGTGACATCACAGACCCACACCGTGTTCCATCGGATAGTGAAGCGCCCGGGATGAGCTGCGCATGCGCCGCACGGAACAGCACAACAGCTGATTTTACGATCAGCTGTTGTGGCGGCGAGACACGCAGTGGCGCACGCTCTCAGAATCCATTTAAATAAGTCTTAAAACAGGGGGGAGGGGGGTTGTGTGATTACTGCGATTGGTGGTTACGTGATAGGGAATTGGTGGGATGTGGCGGCCAATCATAAATGGAGGCGGGAAGCTGTCAGTGGCAGCTCAGTTACCGCGGCCAGGAGCGCGTGGCGTGCACGCAAATCCATTTCACTGGGTCATAAGGGAGGGGGGGCAGTCATGTGATTGCTGTGATTGGCTGTCACAGTGGTTACATAATCAGGAGCCGGGTGGACGGGACAGCCAATCATAAGCAGAGACCGGGAGTGGTCAGTGCCGGGAGCGCGCAGCGTGCACGCTCTCTCGGAAGCCTCTGGCGTCACCTGGTCGGCAGACGGTTAACGTCGGTCCCGATTTTTGGAGCGGTTTCTATAAACTCTTCAGTTTATCTTCAGACAATATTTTATTTTCTGGTGGTCAGCCGGGGGGAGGGGGTGTTTGAACGTCAGGGGGGGGTTATCGGGGGAGGGGAGGATTGCCGGGGGGAGGGGGGATTATCAGCGGAAGGCTCTGGCCGTATCTCCTAATGAGCCGGCCCATTTATCTTGTCTGATTCGGATACAAATTAGGCCGGCCTTTGAGGAAAGTCACACAGAATGATCGGTAACGATCGATTCCTCTTTGAAGTGTTTAATCCCGATAACCCCCGCGAAGCTCCTCACCATTCGATGGCGTGGGCGGGATCAATACAGCGGCCTCTATAGGAGGATCTTTCCCCGACTCGGCAATTATTTCCCCGTTAAGTGCTGAGTGAGAAGGAGATCGCTCATACGAGGGGCGGTGGGAACGTTCGATCGCCTGAGCCTGAGAATAAAATCGCACACTCCGGATTTCACCTGACGGCCTGGCGGGAGAAACGCAGACCGGACCGCGGGCACCATAAAGATCCGGCGCGGGCTGAGGAAGTGCAAACCACCAAGATAATGCTCCTGGAGGGTCACCATCTACTTCTGTGTTCACAAATGTCTGACACAGATCAGCCCCCTGCTGCAGCCTCTCACCTTGTGACTCGCTAAGGAAGTTACAATGTACAGTCTGATCACTGGGGGAGGGGAGACTGAGGAAATGCTTCCTCTTGCCTGCAGCAGACTGGTGACATCATCTCAGCCTTTGCAAAGTCACTGATTGGAGCTCAAGGATCCCGGTCTCGGCTACATGTGAATTGAGTTTGGTGGTCTCAGCCCGGCTCCCGGTGGGTGTGCTATGCAAGGTACGCCTGTGCTTAGTATGCCCACCCCCCACAAAAACCACCACACTTGCACGCACACGAAATTGGTTTAACACACACGCACTTTGGCCATGCGGTCTCCTAAGATAAAGAGAGGTGAAGGACCTACGGGGCTGGCTGGGTGGGCTAGGCCCCCTCACTCCCTCATAGGGGGAGTCCCTCTGCCCCATTGGGGTCCCGTTGGGCCCCATTTGGGCTCCCAAGAGGAGCAGTTAGTGCGGGGTGAGTGGAAGGCCCCCCCCACACCCGCCATTGCCACCAGGGGCATGGAGAAGGATGGCGATTGCCTCCGGGGGGAGGGTCTGCCTACTCCTAACTCCTGCAGTCCGGCTCCTCTCTCTCGACTTCACGCACAAAAATACACTTAAAAAAAAAAAAAAAAAGGACAGGACTGGTATTTAAATCCAACTGTGGCCATTGGGAGTAGAAAAGGTCCCAACGGCAGTGGAAAAAAACATTACTCCATCATTGGTGTCATTGGGCCCCATTGTTGGTGTCATTGGGAGGAATCGTGCCCCATCATTGGTGTCATTGGGCCCCAATGTTGGTGTTATTGGGCCCCATCATTGGTGTCATTGGGCCCTGTAACAGAATGAACCGTGACAACCAGAGACTTTGGAAGGATGAGAGATACTCCTGTGCCAGGGACACTAATAACTCCTGGGTCTAAGTCCACCCTGTGTCCTTGTAGGCGTAGGGTGGCTAATAGGATCATAATTCATATATTACATGAGATGGGACATTAATAATCATTCATATTGCAGGACTGGAATATTACAAGGGGTTCATGGTGACTTGAGACCAGGTCAACAAGACAGTGACTCATCCCTCTGTATAATAGGCTTTTGAAATTCTAAGTGAAGCCGGGCTTGTGAAATACCTTTCCATTGTGTTCTGCAGGTGAATAGATTTTGTCAGAGACGGAATGTCTCAGAGATAATTACCTGAATGCCTTTTAGAATGTGATTGAGGTTCCTTGTATGTGTGTGAAGATTATCTGTGATTGTGTATTATTCAAAAGATTAATTGAAGTCTATTGATGATGCGGTGCCCAAATGTCTAGCTACTGATTAGATAATTATCCTCAGTGTGTGAATAGGGGGGTGGAGATTGCATTGTCCTGTGATTACCTGTAACGTCTTGTACTGTATAAAAAGCTGAGAAGAAACCAATAAAGGGCCAGATTCAGGTAAATGGGCGAATCTTTATGTTGGAGTAACGTTTCTCATTTACGTTACTCCGCCGAAACTTTAGGAGCAAGTACTGTTATTCACAAAGCACTTGCTCCTAAAGTTGCGGCGGCGTAGCGAAAATGAGCCGGCGGAATTCAAATTGGGCGAGTAGGGGGCGTGTATTATTATAACTAGGCGCGATCCCGCGGCGAACGTACTGCGCATGCGTCGACTGTCAGTGCGCATGCTCCAAATTATTTCAGGGAACGTCAATGACGTCAATCCCCATTCATGGACGTTTTACGCAAACGACTCAAATTTTTTTTTTTTCGACGCGATGACGACGGCCATACTTAACATAGGATACTCCACCTAGGGGGCATGTTTTTATTTACGCCGCGTATCTCTTACGGAAACGTCGGAAAGTCACTGCGTCGCGCCCGAATACGATCGTGAATTGCCGATTCTCGCTGATTAATATATTCTCGGCGTTAATCAGCGGGAACGCCCCGGCGCCATTTTTAAAATTGCAGTTCCGATATAACGGCAAAATACAATTATGCCGCTCGTATAGGAACTCCAACCCGGTGTTTCTTGTTTTCTGCTTATTGAAAACAAAAACGCCGGCTCAAAGTGAGAGTTAGGCTGGAGTATCACTGATACTACACAGTAACTCTACCTGAATCTGGCCCAGAGTGTTCAGTCATTTGGAAACAAGTGCAGAGCAGAGTCTCGTCTTGTTTATGGGAATGGATATGGATTGTGTATGCAGGATTGTCGCAGTGTGTCAGATAAGCTTGTTGTGGTTGGATGGAAGGTCGTAAGCGGTGGTGACCGTTACATTTGGTGGCAGCAGTGGGATGATTCCATCTTCAGAAGGACGGCTACAAGGACACAGGACAATGGAGACGGTGTATGAATGGATGAAGCTCTCTTCCCTCATGGACTTACTGGAGAGCTGGGGCAGACCGGCCAGCAACCGTAAGAAAAGGGACATTATCGCAGAACTTGTCGAAATGGATAGAGCTGAGAGGCCCAGCGTAACGGACAGGACACCCGAGGAAGAATTTTTTGATCGGGCTGTTAAACGTGGACTGGCACAATATGGTCCTAATCCTGCACCGGAGATCATAGACCGGGTTATAGCGGCTGTAGATGCCACCTTGCGACAGCGAAGAAGTGCTGCAGCAGCTGAAGTCACAGCAGCACCAACTAAATAGAGAGGAGAGGTGCAGACACCAGTCTCCATGGAAGAGGAATTCAGGAGGAGGTTACAAGAGATGCGGATACAGCACAAAGGACCAGTATCAGAGGAGGCCCTGCTGGGATGGTCGGATGCGATTCGGTGCCAACTGTGGAAGGAAGCGCTAGCTCTGGAGCAGCATCACCAGAGAAAGATCCTGCCCTCCATTTATGCAAGGTACTGGCCGCAGTATGACGTACGAATGCTGTTGTTGGAGGAACAACCGAAGCAGGAGTGGATAGCAGAGTTAAGCAGGCTGATCCGGGCAGAGATGCCGCTAGACGAGAGCTACAGAGCCCTCCGGTGGTATGTAGCCCAAGAGTGCCGTGGTCAGCGGATGACAGCCCCACAGAAGGCTATGACTATGATGGCCTGGGATTGTTGTATTGGAGGATGTCCAGTGATCCCGACTTTGGGGATGATCAGGAGTGGCGCTTGGAGGACATAATGGAGCACAGAGAGGAAAGATTGAATATCTTGGGAGGCCACTGGTTACAGGAAGATTTGGAATTTCTGGCCATTCAGGAATGGGATTTGGAAATCGCCTACAGACAGCTGCTAGACTCGGCTCAGCAGCAGGGTGGGGCTCCCGTTGCCTGCAACTATGAGGAAAGGTCAGCTGACAACTGTGAAATCCTGGCTGATGAATCGGCAGTGGAAAATATGGAGATTGCCATCCCTAAAGCCGAAGCGGATGGTGTGGAGTTCCAGGGAGCCGGGGCGGTTGGCCCCTCTCTCCAGCAACAAGCTGAGGCGGTAAAGCTTTTACCCCCAACTGAATCACTGGCCACAGAGCAGAGTGTCATGGGCCTCTGCTCCTCACTAACAGAAGAGGGGGACCCTGTGGTAGTGGATGGGACTGTGGTCTCCACTCACAGCAACCTAGCGGAAGAGCTGGCAACAGAACAGAGGGTCACGGACCTCTGCTCTCCACTAACGGAAAAGGGGGTCCCTGTGGTAGTGGATGGGACTGTGGTCTCCACTCACAGCAACCCAGCGGAAGATCTGGCAACAGAGCAGAGTGCCCCGGGCCTCTGCTCCCAACTAACAGAAGAGGGGGTTCCTGGAGTAGTGGATGGGACTTCAGTCTCCACTGGCCCAAACCCAGAAAATGGTACAGGACTGGGACAGGAGGATGTCTGCTTTGCTTTGCAAGCACCGGGGGGCTTTCACCTAGCACCAGTGGATGGGACTTCAGTCTCCACTGGTATACCCCAGGAAGGGGGGGCAGTTGGCCCAGACCCCCAACAGCATGATGGACTGAGCCCAGTCACCCTGTTCTATCTCCAGCGGCTGAAAGGACTCCAAGGAGAAGGGCCAGTCCAGGCCTCTCCCCAGCGGCAGGAGTGTTCTCTGAGAGAGGCAGAGGTTGGCTGGGTGAGTAATGCTCAGTTTGGAGCAATTTATTTGGGGTACGGTATGGATACCAGCATTGGAGGACTGGAACTACTGACTGACTTCGGAGTCAACCCGTTTGGGGTTCCCTCCTGTGTCAGTCTCCCACCGAAAGGGGAGAGATGTAACGGATTGAACCGTGACAACCAGAGACTTTGGAAGGATGAGAGATACTCCTGGGCCAGGGACACTAATAACTCCTGGGTCTAAGTCCACCCTGTGCCCTTGTAGGCGTAGTGTGGCTAATAGGATCATAATTCATGTATTACATGAGATGGGACATTAATAATAATTCATATTGCAGGACTGGAATATTACAAGGAGTTCATGTTGACTTGAGACCAGGTCAACAAGACAGTGACTCATCCTTCTGTATAATAGGCTTTTTTAAATGCTAAGTGAAGCCGGGCTTGTGAAATACCTTTCCATTGTGTTCTGCAGGTGAATAGATGTGTCAGAGACGGAATGTCTCGGAGATAATTACCTGAATGCCTTTTAGAATGTGATTGAGGTTCCTTGTATGTGTGTGAAGATTATCTGTGATTGTGTATTATTCAAAAGGTTAATTGAATTCTATTGATGATGCAGTGCCCAAATGTCTAGCTACTGATTAGATAATTAGCCTCAGTGTGAATAGGGGGGTGGAGATTACATTGTCTTGTGAATAACTGTAACATATTGTACTGTAGAAAAAGCTGAGAAGAAACCAATAAAGTGTTCAGTCATTTGGAAACAAGTACAGAGCGGAGTCTCGTCTTGATTATGGGAAATAGAATGGATCGTGTATGCAAGATTGTCGCGGTGTGTCAGATAATTTTGTCGTGGTTGGATGGAAGGTCATAAACGGTGGTGACCGTTACAGGCCCCATCGTTGGTGTCATTGGGCCCCATTGTCGGTGTCATTGGGCCCCATTGTCGGTGTCACTGGGAGTCTCTTCAGTGATGAGGGTGGAGATGTTTGGAATGACTCTTTCATTGTCGGTGTCATTGGGCCCCATTGTCAGTGTCATTGTGCCCCATTGTGGTGGAGATGATTGGAATGACTCTTTCATTGTCGGGATCTTTATAGGACGAGGTTTCTGACGGATTCGGAATTTTCTCTTCTTTTCCTGAATTTGACATTTAACAAATAAATAAATAAATAAAAACAAGAAAACATCTGAGAAGCTCCATGAAAGGCGAGACGTCGGCTGGCGGTTGTTTCGCTCGGTGAGGTGCATGCTGGGAAGGCGACAGCTGGAAGGCGCGTTTTGTGATCGTTGGCCAAGAACTGAGAGACCCGTCATTGGAATGCAGAGCGATTGAACGCCGATCCATGAATTCTCTGAAATTTTAATACCGTAATTGGCGAACTCTGCCAGGTGTTTGATTGTCATAAATATCTCGCCGCGCCGGGCTTGGCGAAGGCGCGAGGCGGAAGAATGGGCCGAGGAGAATCGCGCTTCAATTAATGTAATTAACACATTTACCTGACTTTGCGGGAGGCGGCGGCGGGGGCGGCGGGGGGCTGACAGCTGTCAGATATGAGGGATCGCGAGACGGGGGACCCGGCAGGGGGGCTGACAGCTGTCAGATATGAGGGATCCCAAGACGGTGGACCCGGCGGGGGGGCTGACAGCTGTCAGATATGAGGGATCGCGAGGTGGGGGAGCTGACAGCTGTCAGATATGAGGGATCGCGAGGCGGGGGCCCTGGCAGGGGGGGCTGACAGCTGTCAGATATGAGGGATCGCGAGGCGGGGGGCTGACAGCTGTCAGATATGAGGGATCGCGAGGCGGGGCCCCGGCGGGGGGGCTGGCAGCTGTCAGATATGAGGGATCGCGAGGCGGGGCCCCGGCGGGGGGCTGACAGCTGTCAGATATGAGGGATCGCGAGGCGGGGCCCCGGCGGAGGGGGCTGACAGCTGTCAGATATGAGGGATTGCGAGGCGGGGCCCTGTTGGGGGAGCTGACAGCTGTCAGATATGAGGGATCGCGAGGCGGGGCCCCGGCAGGGGGGCTGACAGCTGTCAGATATGAGGGATCGCGAGACGGTGGACCCGGCAGGGGGGCTGACAGCTGTCAGATATGAGGGATCGCGAGGCGGGGGGGGGCTGACAGCAGTCAGATATGAGGGATCGCGAGGCGGGGCCCCCGGCGGGGGGGCTGACAGCTGTCAGATATGAGGGATCGCGAGGCGGGGGGGCTGACAGCTGTCAGATATGAGGGATCGCGAGGCGGGGGGCTGACAGCTGTCAATATGAGGGATCGCGAGGCGGGGGGCTGACAGCTGTCAGATATGAGGGATCGCGAGGCAGGGCCCCGGCGGGGGGGCTGGCAGCTGTCAGATATGAGGGATCGCGAGGCGGGGCCCCGACGGGGGGGGGCTGACAGCTGTCAGATATGAGGGATCGCGAGGCGGGGAGGCTGACAGCTGTCAGATATGAGGGATCGCGAGGCGGGGCCCCGGCGGGGGGGCTGACAGCTGTCAGATATGAGGGATCGCGAGGCGGAGCCCCGGCGGGGGGGCTGGCAGCTGTCAGATATGAGGGATCGCGAGGCGGGGCCCTGGCGGGGGGGCTGGCAGCTGTCAGATATGAGGGATCGCGAGGCGGGGGGCTGACAGCTGTCAATATGAGGGATCGCGAGGCGGGGGGCTGACAGCTGTCAGATATGAGGGATCGCGAGGCGGGGCCCTGGCGGGGGGGCTGGCAGCTGTCAGATATGAGGGATCGCGAGGCGGGGAGGCTGACAGCTGTCAGATATGAGGGATCGCAAGGCGGGGCCCCGGCGGGGGGGCTGACAGCTGTCAGATATGAGGGATCGCGAGGCGGAGCCCCAGCGGGGGGGCTGACAGCTGTCAGATATGAGGGATCGCGAGGCGGGGCCCCGGCGGGGGGGCTGACAGCTGTCAGATATGAGGGATCGCGAGGCGGAGCCCCGGCGGGGGGGCTGGCAGCTGTCAGATATGAGGGATCGCGAGGCGGGGAGGCTGACAGCTGTCAGATATGAGGGATCGCGAGGCGGGGCCCTGGCGGGGGGGCTGGCAGCTGTCAGATATGAGGGATCGCGAGGCCGAGCCCCAGCGGGGGGGCTGACAGCTGTCAGATATGAGGGATCGCGAGACGCTTCTGATGGAAAAAAAATAAAATTCAAGAAATAATTTGAAGGTGTTTTTGTATCAGAGAGAGAATTGTAAAGGAGGAGTCTAACCCTAAGTGGGAGGAGCCTGGTGGTCTGTCTCCTGATTGGAGCGAGATCTCCCGACATCATTCCCTCGTGTTCCCGCCCACATCTGTGTATTCTCTGCATGTCTGGATTGATCGGCGTCTTCTTCCTCCTCGGTGGAGTCCGGCCCGCCGCGAGAATGCGAAGACCAATCAGAGTTTAGGGAACGAGGTCAGCCGTTGTCAGGGGCGATTCGCCGTCAGGAAATCTCCATCGGAATTGCTGAGATTAGAATGTGAAGATCTCGTGTTCTCGGGTTATAATTGCCCTGTACGGGAAGACGCGGCCCCGGCGAGGAATCGCAGAGCGTCGGGTGACTTGGGACGGAATTATTCTGCCGGAGACGGCGAAAGACCAACCATTTTATTTTTTTCACGTTTTTTCTGATGAAAGCGTCTTATGTGTGAAAGGAGAAGGGCCAGATTCAGGTACGAGTTACGCCGGCGTATCTCCAGAGTGAGCGGCGTCGTATCTATGCGCCTGATTCTTAGAATCAGTTACGCATAGATTTGTCTTAGATCCGAGCGGCGTAAGTCACTTAGTTGCATATTTACGCTGGCCGCTAGGTGGCGTTTCCGTCGATTTACGCGTCGAATATGCAAATGAGCTAGATACACCGATTCACGAACGTACTTGCGCCCGGCCGGTCGTATTTTTTTTACGTTGTTTGCATAAGCGTACGTCCGGCGTAAAGTTACCCCCCGCTATATGAGGCTTACGTAATGTTAAGTATGGACGTCGGGCCGCCGTAGAATTTTCCGTAGAATTTTTCGCGAATAGGGCTTTGCGTAAGTTACGTTCACATCGAAACCAATGAGTATTTGCGGCGTAATTTTGAGCATGCGCACTGGGATACGTCCACGGACGACGCATGCGCCGTTCGTTTGGCGCGTCATTTACGGTTAATTTCAATACAACACGCCACCTACATGCCTAATTTGAATTACGCGCACTTACGCTGGCCCATTTACGCAATGCCGCCGCAACTTACGGAGCAAGTGCTTTGTGAATACGGCACTTGTCTGTAAAAGTTGTGGAGGCGTTGCTTAAATAGGATACGCTACAACCGCACAAAGATACGCGTATCGCTACAAAACGCACTTCCATTTATACTTAGAGACTGCCGGGCTCACATAGGTACCAGGCAGGGGTCGACTGACCATTCGGGCACTGCTCGAGGGCCCCATGCCGTTAGGGGGCCCCATCAGGTTTGGCATGGGGGGGGAGGGGTGACAACTGCCGGACCAAACTGATAAAATAAAAATATATTTCTGTAATAAAATCCACAAATAAGCGGATGGAAGGGAGACGCTCACCGCGGGCGGAATGATTATGATGGATGGCGCGGCTCGCAGGGAAATCCCGCCGGACTCACTTCACATACAAAGCGCGCCGCACTCACAGAAGGTTAGATAAAGATTAAGCGGCCCGGCGGCCGGCGGGGGGAGAAAACAAAATATCAACAACGAGAAAATCACGAAACCCGACAGACTGGAAATCATAAAAGATCGGTTTCCTCTCTCAGGCAGGGCCGGACTGGCCCACCGGGATACCGGGAAAAATCCCGGCGGGCCGGCTGCCAGGCTGCTCCTGGAGGCCACTGTGAGGGCAGCGGCGCCTGAAAGAAATATGGCTGCGGCCGGGCCGACTGACATGCAACTGCGCATGCGCCAGCGGCCCAGCGCATTTCCGAAGCTAGCCGGCCCGTGCTCGGGAAAGCCCGTACAGTCGCAGCAAGTTTCGGAAATGCAGGCGCATGCGCAGTGACACGACGGCGCCGAGTGGCGCCATTTTTAAAATGCGCGCGCCGTTCACTGAGGTGAGGTCTTGCCGCTCTTGCGTGTGCTACTGTGCTGTGCCTCTGAGTCTTCCTACATCCCCTCTCTGAAGTCCTGCCCGCCCCCCCCGACCGCCCATGCAGTCTCTGACTTCCTGTTCCGTTCCCCCTCCACAGCCTCTGACCTTCTGTTCCCCCCCCTCCACAGTTCCCCCTCCACAGCCTCTGACCTTCTGTCCCCCCCTCCACAGCGTCTGACCTCCTGCCCCCCCCCCTGCAGCCACTGACCTCCTTTCCCCCCTCCGCAGCCTCTGACCTCCTGTCCGCCCCTCCGCAGCCTCTGGCCTCCCCTGTAACATCCGCAGCCTCTGACCTTCTGCCCCCCCCTGCAACCTCTGACCTCCTGTCCCTCTCCACAGCCTCTGACCTTCTGTCCCCCCCCCCTCCACAGCATCTGACCTCCTTTCCCCCCTTCTGCAGCCTCTGACCTCCTTTCCCCCCCTCCGCAGCCTCTGACCTCCTGTCCACCCCTCCGCAGCCTCTGGCCTCCCCTGTAACATCCGCAGCTTTTGACCTCCCCTGTACCATCCGCAGCCTCTGACCTTCTGTCCTCCCCCTGCAACCTCTGACCTCCTGTCCCCCTCCACAGCCTCTGACCTTCTGTTTCCCCCCCCCCTCCACAGCATCTGACCTCCTTTCCCCCCTCTGCAGCCTCTGACCTCCTTTTCCCCCCTCCGCAGCCTCTGACCTCCCCCCTTCCCTGCAGCCTCTGACCTCCTTCCCCCCCCCCTGCAGCCTCTGGCCTCCTTTCCCCCCTCCCCCCCTCCGCAGCCTCTGACCTCCTGTCCGCCCCTCCGCAGCTTCTGACCTCCTGTCCGCCCCTCTGAAGCCTCCCCTGTACCACCTGCAGCCTCGGACCTCCCCTGTACCATCCGCAGCCTCTGACCTCCTGCTCCCCCCTGCAACGTCTGACCTCCTGTCCCCCCTCTGCAGCCTCTGACCTCCCCTGTCCCCCCTCCGCAGCCTCTGACCTCCTGTCCGCCCCTCTGCAGCCTCTGACCTCCCCTGTCCCCCCCTCCGCAGCCTCTGACCTCCCCTGTCCCCCCCTCCGCAGCCTCTGACCTCCTGTCCGCCCCTCCGCAGCCTCTGACCTCCCCTTTACCATCCGCAGCCTCTGACCTCCTGATCCCCCCTGCAACCTCTGACCTACCCTGTCCCCCCCTCTGCAGCCTCTGACCTCCCCTGTCCCCCCCTCTGACATCCCCTGTCTCCCTCTCTGCAGCCTCTGACCTCCCCTGTACCTCCTCCGCAGCCTCTGACCTCCTGTCCTCTCCCTCCGCAGCCTCTGACCTCCCCTTTACCATCTGCAGCCTCTGACCTCCTGTCCCCCCCTCCGCACTCTGACCTCCTGTCCCACCCTCCGCAGCCTCTGACCTCCCCTTTACCATCCACAGCCTCTGACCTCCTGTCCCCGCGTCCACAGCTTTTGATTTCCCCTGTACCATCCGCAGCCTCTGACCATCTCTTGTCTTATATTAGGTCTGAAGAGTCGAGAGTGGGAGTGCTGCCAGGATGGGGGTTCACGGGAGAAGTCAGACATGTATGGACTGTGGAGAGGAAACTATGGGATAAAACTAGAGCCACCAAGCTGAAGCCGAGCAAATGAGCCCCGCACGTTGCACCAGAGAGGAGGTCAGTGACAGCGCCGCTAGGCCAGTCCGAGGGGTGGGGGGGGGGGTCAATACAATATTGTAAGGGGGCACTGATCTAAAGGTTTCCCCCTTATATCAATAACCCCCTTTACCTTAGTGTTCACTTTCTGTGGAAGGTGGGCTCTGGTCACCAGAGTCCTCCCCACATTCCCAGAGTTTCCCTTTACATCATAGTGTGCAGGATACAACCTTACAGTGCAAGGGGGCACTCTGATGTAAAGAGGAATGCAGTGGACTCTGATATAAGTGGGGTCTCTGGTCACTAGTGCCCCCCTTTATATCAGAGTTTGACCCCTTTCACACTGTGCCTACAAAGCACCCTGAAAGAGCCTCTCTTGCCCATTGAAATGAATGGGCACCGCATCTATACTGCCGGTAAAGCGCATGATGTTGGGCTGGTATAATGCTATGGGGCTGGTATGAAATAATTTCCAGGGCTGGTTTTTATTCCCAGTCCGGCCCTGCTCTCAGGACAAGTTCTTCTGAGGACGGACTTCATCCCGGGGACAGGAGATGAGACTTCCAGAGGTTCCGGAGCCCCAGGGGCCCCCGTGCAGCTCATTTCCTGGGGTCATCTCTCATACGTAGCTGCTGAAATCTCTCTTTTTGGGTGAATTTATCAATTTTAACCTGGGAGGCCATAAAATTGACTGACATTGTTGGGGCCCATTGGTGGCTGGTGCTCCATTTTTCGGGGAAGGAGGTGGCAAACGAATCAAAATGTTCCGGGCATCCCACCCCTTGGCTCATGGTCGTCTGACTGGTCTAGTATTGACAGCATCCTTCTGGGTCCTGAATGAACTCATCCCTCCCGGTGACTTTATATCTTCTCATAGGGGCTTCCAGGAACATTCCCCTTGACTCCGGAGCCTCCTCCGGGGGCAGGAAATGAGATCCGGAATGTCTGGTATGGTGCAAGAAGCCTTGTAAATATATAAAACAAAAATAAAGTGCTGTGTGGACCTGCTACTATGACATCATCTGACCCACACAAGGCCGTGGTGATGTCACAGGTGCCTTCATGACTGGAAGAGTACACATGCCGTATTTTATATTACTTTACATTCTCTACATATGAATAAATATATCGTAATGATATGTACAGTATATATATATATATTCTCAAGGGGGACTATACCATACCTCCCAACTGATGGGAATGAGGGACATCTATCAGAAAAAGTATGCAGGCATAGGACACGCCCCTGGCCACACCCCCTTAACCACTTAAGACCCGGACCAAAATGTAGGTAAAGGACCTTGCCCCTTTTTGCAATTCGGCGCTGCGTCGTTTTAACTGACAATTGCGCAGTCGTGCGACGTGGCTCCCAAACAAAATTGGCGTCCTTTTTTCCCCACAAATAGAGCTTTCTTTTGGTGGTATTTGATCACCTTGGCGGTTTTTATTTTTTGCGCTATAAACAAAAATAGAGTGTCAATTTAAAAAAAAATGCAATATTTTTTACTTTTTGCTCTAATAAATATCCCCCAAAAATATATAAAAAAAACATTTTTTTTCCTCAGTTTAGGGCGATACGTATTCTTCTACGTATTTTTGGTAAAAAAAATCGCAATAAGCGTTTATCGGTTGGTTTTCGCAAAATTTATAGCGTCTACAAAATAAGGGATAGTTTTATTGCATTTTTATTAATTATTTTTTTTTAACTACTAATAGCGGCGATCAGCGATTTTTTTTCGTGACTGCGACATTATGGCGGACACTTCGGACAATTTTGACACATTTTTGGGACAATTGTCATTTTCACAGCAAAAAATGCATTTAAATTGCGTTGTTTACTGTGGAAATGACAGTTGCAGTTTGGGAGTTAACCACAGGTGGCGCTGTAGGGAATGTGTGACCTATGTGTTGTGTAGGGGGGGTGTGGCTGTAGGTGTGACGTCATCGATCGCGTCCCCCTATTACAGGGATGACGCGATCGATGCTGCGGCCACAGAGAAGCACGGGGAAGCTCCAGGGACGGATCGCCGCACTCCAGCGGCGATCGGGTCCGCGAATCCCGCGGTCCCGGTCCTGGAGCTTCGG